>CABHPP010123197.1:50380-60588 GCA_902168425.1 Peromyscus attwateri
GTCCTCTTGTTATCCTCATCATCTGCCCTGACCGTCCTCTTGTTATTTGGACTCCTTTCCAGAGCCCGGGCTAGACTATAAATATTACCTGTGTACTCTCACTGGCTTACCCCGCTGGAACATTTGTGATGAAAGATGGGATGTCCAGAGGAGGCACACCCAGAGGGGTCTCAGGGCCCTGGATTTAGCTGATCACCCTCTCCGCCTCTCCTCGTTCTTCCCTGACTGCACTGCAGCTCCTCTCACCCTGAGATCGGGCAAAGGCCAGAGCCAGCAGCTGCAGAAGAGACAGAACAAATTCTCCATGATGCCCATCCGCATGCCTGAGCAGGGGCTTCAGCCGCTCTGCAGTCCACAGTCCCAGGTTGTCTTGGTTGTCAGTTCTCTGCAAAAAAGAACCTCAGAATGTGCCGTGTCCATTATACACTAAAGTTCTGAAATGGGTGGATAAAGGCAGGCTCTTTTCCTCTTGTCCTCTCCCTTGTGTGGGATGCTGCTGCTGAAGGGAAGATCTAAGGCCTGGCTTGACCTGCCTGCGCATTCTGGCCCCACAGATCAACAGTTCCACAGTCGTAGCCACGTCTCTTCTCTGAGCTCCACTTGGAGTGGGGTAACAGGACCTCTCAGAGCAAGAGATAAAGTCACCACATTTCACACAGGGCTTTGCACAAAGCGTGCACTCGATAAATGGTCACTGTCATTACTTTATTCTTAGTGGGAGGCAGTAGCAGAATCTCAGATGTGGCAGCTGGAGGGCTGAGCCGTTACTAACATGGGTTCCAACTGGAAGGTAGAGAGGTTCACTGCAATAGTGACCCAAACCAACAAGAACTCGTCACCTTTGATGGGCTGCACGAAAACCAAACCCTTGAAACTCTTTTGGTTAGACACACATGGGCATAAGTGGAGGTTGATCTCAATTTTAAAACATCCAAACTGTCAGAGATACAGAATTTGAAACTTTTAGCTGAATCATTTGAAATCACTTAGGGGTCTTCCCAGAAGTGTAGCAGCTCACTGAATCTTGTTCAGAAATGTGTTTGTGCATGCATGCATGCATGTTTGTGCATGTTCCTGCTGATGGAACCCAGGTCCTGAGTATGCTAGGCAAACGCTCTGCCGCTGAGCTGCCTGTGAAACCTTGACTCATCGGTGTAAGTGGTGGAGGAAGGAAGAGCTCCTGGCTCCCCACAGAGCTCTTCAGCAGGGAACACTGGACTGTCCGCCAGTCCCCCAGGCTGCCCAGAACAGACCTAGACCAGAGCCCAGGCCACCGGAGAGCCAGGCTCCTGCAGTGTCAGACACACCAGATTTGGAAGGATTAAGCTGTCCACTGTGGAAATGCTTAATTCCTTTTCTCGAGACATTTTTGGAAGGCTTTCTGCTTTTTTAATCTCCTGACTTCTTGTTTGTGACCAAGTTCAAATTCCAGGGAGAAGCAGCCAATATGTGTGATTATTTCCTCTTGTACTAAAAGTGGAACTCAAAGAATGAACTTACTTCACAAGAAATAAATGTACCCTTTGGGCCTTAGACTGAAGTGAGTGTGCACAGTCGCTCTGGGCCTTGTGCTGTTTCTGCAGTAATTAAACACTAACATGAAAAAAGATGTCAGGGGAATGCATTCATGATCTTTTTTTAACATAAAGCCAAAAAAAGAAGAAAAGAATCTTTAAAAAGACTTTCCTCTTGTCCTCTCCCTTGTGTGGGATGCTGCTGCTGAAGGGAAGATCTAAGGCCTGGCCTGACCCGCCTGCGCATTCTGGCCCCACAGATCAACAGTTCCACAGTTTTAGACATGTCCCTTCTCTGAGCTTCACTTGGAGTGGGGTAACAGGACCTCTCAGAGTCGCTACAAGAGCAAGAGATAAAGTCACCACATTTCACACAGGGCTTTGCACAAAGCATGCTCTCACTAAATGGTTACTGTCGTTACTTTATTCTCAGTGGGAGGCTGGAAGGTTCTTAGGGACCTGAGTTGGAGGGCTGAATGCATTGTGCAGAAGACAGTGTCTTACGTCTCCTGAAGTAGCTGGGTGGAGGGAGCTGAGGGAGCTGTGTGGACCATTGTGTCACCGTTGCTGTGCTCCTTAGGTGACCTCTTCAGTGCCCTGGACTTTCCATTCCTGTATTTCTACAGATTCTACGGCAGCTGCTGCGCCAGGTAACCCTGCGTCACATCCCGTGTTTTCTGTGCGATTAGCTGTATCTTCATCTCTATGCAGCCCAGCATAGTTAAGGTGAACCAAGTGAGCTGCAGAGGGGAGGAGGGGCACTCTGGGAAGCAGCTTTCTGTCTGCAGCGGGTCATTACCGACTACTCACATGTGCTCAGTGCCAACCTGAATCCAGCAGACACTGGCCTGGTGCAATGCCTCAGCCGGGACTGTGGTTTTCAAGCTTGCTGAAGACTGGAGCTTCCCCACTGTTCCCTCCCCAACCACCACACGGAACTTCAGTGTATAAAACTAATGAAATCAATTCAGTTCAAGGGATCTTTGTGTCCTCTCCATTTTGATCTTGGCTTCTCTCTTGCTGCCGAAGGCAGCCCACCAAAACCCTCCGTGGAATCCAAGATTCAGAAGTACAGGATAGAAACTGGCAACCAGTAGATGTCTAGACACCAGGGTGGCCAATAGTATCTGACCTTGGGAAGGACTCAGGGATGAGACCAATCAGGCAAGTCCACCCAGATCCACAGAGCTTCCTTGCCATCCTGCCCTGCCATTTCTAACACAGTCTTGGGTGGTGAGAGGTGGAAAGGCGCTGGTGACCATCTCAAGCTTGTATTTTGCCGTGGTGGAAAGAGGAGACCTAGCCAACCCCGGGGTTGGTGGTTGCTGGTTGTGTAGCCTCTGGGCCGATTATCCAGTCCTCCCAAGTTTCTGTTTTTTTCATCTGTAACGTAGAACAGTAATAGTGGCTAAAATATGTGTAAGTTCCTAAGCATCATACCTGGCCCAGGAAATGGGAGCCATTATTAATACCTGCTCAGGTGAACTGTAAGAAAAATCTCAAAACTGTTGATGTTGAATCCTGGCTCTGCTGAGGGATATTAAACAGGATTTTAATTTGTCTTGACTCGTCTAGGGATAATGATTCTATTTGTCTTATAGGCTTTTATACTAATTAATACAGGTGTATACTTTGAACAGTGCCTACGCATAGTAAATTCTCTGTGAGTGCTGTTGCCCTTAGTCAAGAAAAAACAAACAAAACCAAAACTCTCAACCATGAATAAAAGCCAGACCATCCATTCCCACACAGAAAATGGTACCCATGGAGCAATCTTTGCAGATAGGGAAAGAGTTGAGATGTAGGGACTGGAGAGTTGGCTCAGCTATTAAGAGCATTTGTTGCAGAGGTCCAGGGTTGAATTCCCAGTGCCCACATGGCAGCTCACAACCATCTGAAACTCTAGTCCCAAGGTGTACATGCATACAAGGAGGCAAAACACCCATACACATAAAATAATAAAACAAATAAAAAATTGTTTTAAGTTGAGGTGTAGCTAAGTACTGCTTTTGAAGTGAGTAGGTCATGTTCCTCAGGGTTATTGAGGCCATTTGAGTCTCGGAATGGTTTTATTACCCTTAGAAAAGCTTCAGGGAAGTACCAGCAATGCTCCTGTCCGCTCCCTGCAGCTCTCCTCAGCTGGACTAGCCTGTTCACTTGCCCATGAGCAGAGCTTTCACAATGTAACTCTTGCTGCCCAGGCATCTGGAATTGGTGTCCTTTGCGCATGATGGTTTGGTAGTGTGGGCAGGCAAGCAGGCTCTGGGGTGTGGTCAACACTAGTTTGTTTTTTTACAAGAGAACAGCGCTCCCAGCTCACTGGTTTGGGCTTTGCAGGGACACGACTCTGGCTGTTTCTGGCCCTAAATAATGGACAGCTTTCTCCCAACTCAACATGTTCGATCAGGCTTTTATTTTAAGAGCTGTCGATCTTTGCTTGAATTGTCTTAACTCTGTACCATTTTACCCCCCTCCTCCCCCTTCATTGCAATGCTGACCTTTTAAAAATATGTACAATTTCTCCGTATCATTTCAGTGGTTCCTCCTTGGCCATTTCTCAGATTAGGAGTGTTACCTTCAGGAGGTCTTGGAAAAGCTCAGAGGGGGATCATGGATTACTGAGGGGAAGGAGGTAGCCATGACCCAGAGACCCCTGAAACAGATCTCTTTCTCCTGGGATCCTTCATTTCACAGATTCTCCCTCTGTTTTTAGAGGGATGTTCCCCTATCAAGGGTAGAAGAGCTGAAAGGAGGCTAGAGATAAGGTAGCCACAGGGCAGAAATGATTTACAAACAAGCCAGGCAGTGCAAGGGAAGTGTTGGACGTTTCTCTGAACAGCAGAGACTAGTTCGTCCTAGTCAAGTCTGTGCTGAGGGAGCAGGTTATGCTCATGCCCTTTGGCTGGAGGTGGAGAGGGAAGGCAAAACCCAAGGATCAAGGAGGTTTGTGAGATTAGACACACCTGTGATGCTGGGTCTTGGCTGCTGGGGTGGAAGCTACCAAGAGTTAACTCAGCACTGGCTGCCTTTCTGTGTAGCCCTTCCCTCAGAGACATGCACCCTAGAACATCCCACCCCGACTCATTGATGATTACTTTAGATTTTTGTTCCTGTGACAGGTGTCGAAGAGAAACAATTTAAATATCAAAGTATCTTTTTTCCACTCCTGGCTCAGGTGTCTACTTAAAGGTTATCTGGTTCCCTCACATTGGGCCTGAGAGAGACTGATACTGTGGTGGTGATGCAGGAGAAACTCAAAGCCATAGAACTGACAGTAGAAGATTTTCTAATGGATTTGCTTAGGAGACATTAAACCACACAATGTAGAATTTAGCTAAGGGAGTGCTGTCCCTGAAACACCCCAAAGATAAGTACTAGCTACCCAGGTCTGTTAGAGGGAGGCAGAGTTTACCATGTTAGGATGAAATGTTTGTTCACCAGGACTGACCAGCCATTATGCCTCCCGCAGGCGGCTTACAGGGGACATGCAGGATTACAACTTCCATTTCATCCTGCCCTAATCAGGGAAAGCAGAGTCCTGCCAGGTGGGCGAGATGACTCCAGGGAACAGCCACTCAGAAAAACCCACAACTGGTGTGCTTAAACCTCTGGCCCTCTTTGCAGTGTGAATGTCCCACCTGCCCAACTGGCCAGACTTGCAGTCTCCTGTCTGTGTTTAAATTGTTCAAAGTGTAACCTGGGGCCAGCATATGTAAAATGTATAAACCTAAAGACACTTAAGTTTAGTAAATCTTCTAATCAAGACTGGCTCTTCCTTGAGCAGTAGACACAGTCGGCCGTGTGTGTGTGTGTGTGTGTGTGTGTGTGTGTGTGTGTGTGTGTGTGTAAAGATTTTCCCCTCTTAATCTCTAAGTGAGCAATTTGGGATGCACATGACTTCCAGTGGCAGTGTACAGAAGAGGTGTTTGCCTCCTGAAGCAGAGAAGTGAGCTAAGACGTGGGCCCCAGGGACGAATTTCTCCTCACCAGGTCCCTCCGCCTGATGTTTCCATTATCTCTCAATAATGCCTTCAGCTGATGAGTCCGTAAGTGGACTCATCCAAAATCAGAGACCTCCTGATGCAGCCAAAGCCCCTCCCCCAATGTTACATCTGTGACAGAGTCTTAGTGCCTGAGCTTTTGGAGCAATACTTACGATTGAAGCCATAACAATGCTTTTTTCTGTCAGGACTTAGCCAGGTTTCCGAGCTCTCTCACTGCCAGTGAAATACTCTCATCTCTATTTAGAAAAATGGAGGTTCAGGTTTTTAAATGTTGTTTTTATCCAAGGGAACTAGAGAGGACAAATATGATGGAGGTTGTGCGATGCTTAGAAATTAGACACTGACTGATAAACTGAGTGTGATGGCGTGTACCTGTAATCACAGCCCCTTGGGAGGAAGGGGCGGGAGGCTGGGAGCTCCAGGCCAGCATGTGGCTGAGAGCCTGGCTCAGGGGTGGAGGAGGAGGAGGAGGGGGGATTGAAGCTGTACGGAAGGAAGGCAGCCTCACTAACCCAAGGGTGTTTTCTCCTTTCAGCGGAGTTTTAGGATTCTTTCTCATGCTCAGCACAGTAAAGCTGAAAAGCATTCTGGCCCCAGGGCAGTGTGCAGCCTGGATTTTCTTTGCTAAGGTAAGAGAGGGGCTGGGAAAGTCTGCCTCAGAAGCCTGTGTGACAAGCCTTCCCAGCATGGGCTGTGTAAAGTGGGACCTTTAGGAAACCATTTTTAATGACCTGTGCCTGGTGATAATTTCTGAGATCTTTCACCTAATTTATCAGCAAGACATCATCACACCCTAAAAGGCAACAGAGGAAAACTGACAAATGGCCAGACGGACAGACTCCGTGAGCCTTTGAGACGAGGGTTGTTACAAGAACAGCTTTTGTGTATGGGAGTGACCAGGGCTGACTGACGCAATAGAGAGAGAGGTGGGTGGGCTGTGAAGGCTCGGGAGCCGAAAGGCAACAGTGAAGCACATGGTAACAGACATGCTTTGAAGAACTCTCTTCTGGGCCTTCCTTTCCCTCATGTCTGAAGCAGTCAGGTACAGGGGCTTAGGAGCTGCTTCTGAGGAGCGGGATCCCGTCTAATGAAGTTAAGTTATTGCAGCTTCCGTCTTAAGCTATTTATGGTTTTCAGTTGCTTTGTTTTCTCTGAAAATGAGATTACACAGTGGTGATGTCACCCCCACACATGGTCTACCTTTACCAGAATTGTTCTCAGTAGAATGTGGAGCCTGGCTGAGATCTTAAGCTTGAGAGAATGAGGAAGTTGACAGTCTCCAAAACAAGCAGAAAGCTGGGAAAACATTGTCCAGAGTCTCCATTTTCATGCTCCAAAAATTGACTGAAAGCACACAAGAAAGCAGAAGTGTTTATTGTTGGTAGGAACAGAGTGAGTTCAGTGTTCCTAGCTGGCGCTGTCCCTTCCCTCCTTCAGCTCTGTCAGTGTGATGGTGAAGCCAGGCAGGTTGTGAGGAGCCGTGAAAATTAGCTTTGCTGCCTCTAGAAGTTGCTCCCTCTGTTTGGGGCATTGTTCATTCAAGTGGCCATTTTGGTCAGAAGTGAACAGGAGAAGCCAGTCTTCCACTGTCATGAGTTTATAGGCCTCACTGGAGTGAGCTGTGGACAGTGGTCTTGCTGCTGACCTAAGTAGTTTTGGAGGTAAGAGCATCATGAGCTCTGGAGCCCTCCATGTAGCTCACATTGAATGCCTTCTGTGTCTGGGAACACAAGAGGTGGAGCAGACGCAAACACACCCACACATCCCTGGTCAGTGGAGCCCTCTTGCACACACAAAAGAGCCAGAGGAAAGTGCAACCCAAGCAGATGTGAGAACTGCCTGAGGTTCAGATGTCCTTTCCAGACACCTAGAAGCAGAGGCAAACCAGATTTTCTGGCTCCTGGTATTTGAACAACAACCTCTGACTGGTCCTTGCCAGGACACCAGGTTTCACATGCGTGAAGAGTAAGGACAAATATTAGTAAAGACATCAGCACTGTCTCGTTATGGGACACAGAGTTCACACGTGGGCTAGGAAGATCACTGAACAATCAAAACAAACAGCTGCAGTAATAAGACATGTGGGAAAAGTCAGAACCCAGACCTGCTGCCACACATCATCTAAAAAGCACAGCGTCCAACCAGAAATGATAGACATTTAGAGAAGCAAATTGTGGCCTGTGTGAAGAGAAAGTAGTCAGTGGGAGCTGGCTCTGGGTACCTGGCTTCAGATGTAGGAGTTAGCCCAGAACATTGCAAAGCAGCTCCTTAGGACCCTCAGGGATGGAACTACTGCTATGTAAAGAATCAGAGGAAAGGCTCCAGAATCCAGAATGTCAGTCAAAGAGAATTAGGAGATAACCAAATGGCAAGTCCAGATGGAAAGTACAGCTGAAATGAGATTTCTCTAGAGGGACTCAACAGACTTTAGATGGCAGAAAAAGAGAGAAGGCATCATTTAATACAAGGAGAAAATTAACTGCAAAATGTAAACAGCGCTCCAGAGAGCTATGCGACATACATATCAACATATGCATAAAAGCAGTCTTAGAGGAGGAGGAACCAGGGATAGAAAAATACTTGGATAAATAATGGATGCAACTCCCAGATTTTATGAAAGACATTAAAATCAGTAAGCCCTAAAAACAAACAAAAACAGAATGTTACCTAAACGAATTATAATCAAACTGTTAAAAGGCAAAGAGAAAATATTAAAAGCACCAAGAAAAAAGGATTCAGCACACATGGAGGAAATTAATGCAATTGATGAAAAATAGCAAACAAACCTTAAAACAAAAATCTGGAGGCCAGACACAGCAAGAGGAGGCCACATTCAACATGCTAACGGACATATGCAACCAGGGACTTAATATATAGCAAAACTGCCCATCAAATATGACAGAAATAAAGACATTCCCAAGTAAATAAAGACTGAGAGATGTGTTACTAGTGGTAATATCAATAATTATATTAAATGTGAATAAACTAAATATTCCTTTTAAAGGGATGGAAAGATGGCTCAGAGGTTGGGAGCATTGGCTGCTCTTTCAAGGACCCAGGTTTGATTCCCAGCATTCTCGTGGTGGCTCACAACTGTTTGTAAGTGCAGTTCCAGGTGATCCCACGCCCTCTTCTGGCCTTTGTAGGCACCAGGAGTGAATGTGGTGCTTATACATACTTGTAGGCAAAAGACTCAAACACATAATAAAAATAAATGAATCTTTAAAAATTACTCCATTCAAAAGACATAGGTTGTCAGATTGTGTTTTTTTTTTTTTTTGTTTTTTTTTTGGTTTTTTCGAGACAGGGTTTCTCTGTGTAGCTTTGCGCCTTTCCTGGAGCTCACTTGGTAGCCCAGGCTGGCCTCGAACTCACAAAGATCCGCCTGCCTCTGCCTCCCGAGTGCTGGGATTAAAGGCGTGCGCCACCAACGCCCGGCTCAGATTGTGTTTTTAAAAGGCAAGACCCAACTACATAGTTTCCAGAAGAGAGACACCTTGGATCAAGGATACAAGTCGCCTGAGTTTGAGGGCAAGGCAGGGCCAGAATCCTCATAAGCTGCTGGTAGACATTTGTGCAGGCACTTTGAAAGACAGCTCAATGCTTCCTAAAGGCAAACTGATAGTCAGGTAGCACCTCTGTGTCCAAGAAACGCTCAAGAGGAATGAAAACACACACCCACCAAAATCCCGTATGTGGGTGTTTGTAGTGGCATTAATAATAAAGCCAAAACATGTACATAATGGAGATGTAAGTTTCTTAGTGGACGGATAAACAAGGTATCATATGTATGTGGTAGAATACTATTAAACCATAAGAAACCAGCTAGTAATATATGCTGTAATACAGATAACTCTTAGAAGCATTCTGCTAAGTGGAAACGCCTAGTCACTTAAGTTATTCCATTTGGGTGAAATGTCCAGAAAAGGCAAATTTATCCAGACAGAATGTGTGTTGATCGTTTTTCATGGAGCAGAAATTTATTGGATATAGGTTTAAAGAAGTTGTGGTTTAGTGGAAATGAGCTAGATTGTAGTGATGATTGTATAATCACATAAAATTAGTAAATTTACTAAATTTGTTTATTAAAAATTACCTCATTGGGGCTGGAGCCAGCCAACTGCCGGACGGCTCAGCAGTTAAGAGCACTGGCTGCTCTTCCAAAGGACCTGAGTTCAATTCCCAGCGCCCACATGACAGCTCACAACTGTCTGTAGCTCCAGTTCTAAGGAATCTGACACCTTCACACAGACATACATACAGGCAAAACACTGATACACATAAAATAAATCTTTAAAAAACTTTAAAAACCATCACATTAAAAAAAAAATCATGCCTTGGCCAGGCGGTAGTGTGGCGCACGCCTTTAATCCCAGCACTCAGGAGGCAGAGGCAGGCGGATCTCTGTGAGTTCGAAGCCAGCCTGGTCTACAGAGCAAGATCCAGGAAAGGCACAAAACTACACAGAGAAACCCTGTCTTGAACCTCCCCCCCCCAAAAAAAAAGCAAAAAACCATGCCTTTAATTTCGACGGCTGAGTTGTGGCTTGTGAAGCATCCCTAAGGGCTGAAAAACACGGCGCGATTCCCACCTTCACAGTTTGATGGTGTTCGTCTGTGTATGGTCTGTCTGTTTGACCACTGGTCACTGAGAGTCTCCTTTGTTTTGTTTTGTTTTTTTTTTTTTTTTT
>CABHPP010123198.1:0-20243 GCA_902168425.1 Peromyscus attwateri
GGCAAGTTGGAAGACCTATTTTAAACTAGGGCTTCTCAGGAAATCAGGCCAGGCTGACGCTATTCTTAGGCAGTCTCTTGGGTTTCTGCAGGGATCACAAGTGGGAGGGAATTCTATGGCTACAGCTGAGTTTCTGGCATCATTTTGCCATTCACAGGCTGTGTGGCATTCTCCAAAGCTCCTCACCTCTCTGAACCCACACTGTTATTTATCACAGAGATCTTGATGTCCCTTGTGACCGTGAAGATCAAATGGACTCGGATTCTGAAAACTAATCAACCCAGCTGGGAGCTAACCTTAATATCAGAACTGAAAATTTCAAAGGATCGACTGAAAAGGTATTTCCTTGGTATCTTCTATTAAAAAAAAAAAATCTGCACTCTCCGTATTGCTCTCTGCGATGTTCCTTCTCTCCGCATAGCTCTCCATGAAGCCAGGGACTGGGGCAGCTGGAGAGCCGAGGAGCCTCATGAACCCAGTCTGGGCAGCGCTACACATCCCTTGCCACATGGGCCATACTCATCCAGGGCTGCTGGCCAGGTTCAGGAATGGAGCGGCAGCACCACACAGCTGGACAGAAGTCCTCTCAGTCCTTTTCCATGATGTGCACAGGAGCCAGAGGGAGGCAGGACAGAGGCCAAGGCCGCAGCTCAGCCTTCCTGCATGCCTAAGGAGGTCACCTAACCCAGTCCAGAAGGGAGTCAGGGAGGCCTCCTGGAAGAAGGGCGCTGCTGCTAAAGAGACTGGCACAGGGAAAAGCTGGTCATGTAACAGTCTCGGGCATAGTCATTCACTCACTCACCCATTCATTTACTCATTCATTCATCCAGGATCCCCGAGACATGCTGTGTATAGGTCTAGTTACAGGGAGGTGATGGGAGGATAAGACTGCCTCTTTTTCTTCTGCCAAAGCTGCTTTTAGGTTGAAGGAGTGTATGGTTCAGATACAGAACAGAGATTCCTGCCCCCCACCCCAACTCAGTAGAATGGTGTTATATAAATTTATTTTTCATCCTCCAATTCCCAAACTGGTCTCTGTAAAGATGGCTGAACAGGGAGAGGCCGGGAGGACCTGGGGTGTCTTTGTCTGTGACTGCGTGCTGTGCATCCACAAAGTGTCTCTGTGTGGTGACAGTGTAAGTGTCCCTTAGGATACTGTGGCTGCTAGTGATTCAAGGAGTCATTCTGCAAGACCTGAAGGGTAAAGCCAGGGAGACAAGAAGGGGAAGACTGGTCAATGAAATGGTGGATTTCTATGGAGTGTGGTAACATTTAATTTTAGGAATCTCATCTCCAGCACCCACAACTCAAACCCATGCCAGCGTGAGGGCTTTGTGCCAGCTCCATCCTTGTCCTGGGAAATTCCCATCACATCAAGGATGCAGTAATTGAGAGCATCAAGCTGGTCAGCTCTTGGTGATGAAGAGGGGTAAGGACATTGCTACCCCGGTCCATGAGCCCCACAGCACAGCTCAATCCTGCCTCCCCTGCCCAGGGCTGTTCACTTCATACAAACTGCCATGGAGAGTTAATTGTGACTCTTGCTCAAGTCCCCCATTCTGAAGTAAGAGCAATAAAGAACACTTGATCAGGGAGGGGAGGAACTTCATGGAATAGAAGGTTGTTTTCACTTCACAGAGCTGGAAATGTCAGTCCAGAAAAAAAAAAGTATCAGAAATCTTATTGCTGATGCACACCAGGGAAGACCAGGCAATGATCTAGAGGCTGCAAATCTCACACCCCCCCAGCTCAGATTGCAGTTCCCCAAATTTTCATTAGACCTTTCTATTCTACTAATAATTATGGAAAATTAACTGGGAAACCAGCACACCACACACCTAGGTATACCTGCTAGGACAGCTTTGGAACAGCCAGCCAAGCTCCATTCATAGGAGATTCTCTGAAACACTAGCCTGGGATGGGGCTCATTAGGTGGACAATATGGAGAAGCATCTTTGTGCTTCCCAGGATGATGGATGAAGATCAGTGGGCCCTCCTCCCAGCTGCAGAAGAGCCTCCAGGGCAGCCCTGGTCCTTTCTCTGTGATGCTGCCTGTTCTCTGGTCCCAGATGGAAGATGCAGATACTGTTATTTTGTTGTTGTTGGCACTGATGGCAGTGGACATTCTCCTCAGGGGCACATTCTCGATATCTGAAGGGATTGCCCTATCCCTGCTCTGTTATCTGTAGTTCAACATGAGGGATCCATCTTGGAATGGGCACAGCCTGTCTTTCCTGCCCAGAAAGGCTGTGAGCACCCAGAAAAACTATAAACATGGGACTCCTCAAATGTACCCTGTTAGTATTTCTCATTCTCTAAGAAACCACTTGTGTGTTTGTTATGTGCACATCCCAGGGCCTCCGAAGACCTGCCCCTACTCCATTTCTGCAGGTGTGGCCTGACACCTCACATTCAGAGTTCCTCAGGTAAGTCCTCTGCACACATGGTGAGAGAGCAATGGCCTCCAGCAATGACTGAGGTCCTGAGAACCTGCGTAGGAACTTGTGATCATGTCCGTTAAGACAAAGAGGCTCTGATGAAGGTTAAGGGTAGGGAGGTGACCCTGGATTATTTCAGTGACCACGCCAAGCCCTTAAAATGAGAGAAATGCTCTGAGCTGTGGTTAGAGGGTGCCCTGGGACAGTAGGAGGTTCCCAAATGTGACATGAGAAGGACCTGACCTGTGTGTGGGCCAGCATGAAGACGGAAGAATGAGAAATGTGGATGGCCTTTAGAAACTGGAATGGCAAGTGGCAGGTGTGACTTTAGTGCCCATGGAAAGGGTGTAGGCCACACTGCACCCCAAAACCTAGGATGACTTCTGACTTACTGAACTGTGAGACAGCAAATACATTTTCAGCTAGCACATATGTGGATGTTTTCTATAACAGGGATAGGAGACAAGACATAAACTATGTGACCAAGAATATTTTACTAACAAGTTTATTTGTTTTAGTAGCCTTTGTTTTTTTAGTGTCATTTCAGGTTCACAATACAACTGAGTAGAAGGTACAAGATTCCCTAAGCGCTTTCACTGATTTCTGAACAGGAAAAGCTTTCAAAGTCGTGGGCATCCATTGTCTTGTTGACCAAGAGAGCTCCAGAGCATCTGTTTCTGTCCTCAAGCACCCAAATGGTCTTAAGTGGTATAAGCACGGTGGGTGTAGGCTGAGTTGTAATGTAGTTAATCATCTGCTCGTGAATCCATTCATCAGGGTTAATTCAGTGCAGCTGGCTAGTTACATAGCCAGGGCTCAGTGTGGGTGAAGGTGGGAGCTCACAAAAGCAGAGACGTTGTCACGGGAATTAAGGAGTTTATATTTCCAGTAACAGACAAGGAAGCCAGCACAATGTGTTGCACAGATTCCGATCTAATTAAGCAAATTCTCTGTGGGGGAGTTGAGGAAGTTCAAGGAGGGGTGAATGGAACTTCTAGATCAAGTGGGAGTTTGCAAGTAAAGAAATGTAGGGAGGCAAAAGCATGTGTCCAGGAAGAGAGGAGACTGAGATGGTGCTGGGGAGCAGCCTACCACTCAGATACCAGCTAAAGCTGGTGAGCTCCTGCAACCTAGACACTTGCCAGAGACAAGCTGGTGAGCTCCTGCAACCCAAACACCTGCCAGAGATGAGCTGGTGAGCTCCTGCAACCTAGATACCTGCCAGAGACTGGAGCTGGTGAGCTTCTGTAACCCAGACACCTGCCAGAGATGAGCTGGTGAGCTCCTGCAACCTAGACACCTGCCAGAGATGAGCTGGTGAGCTCCTGCAACCCAAACACCTGCCAGAGACGAGCTGGTGAGCTCCTGCAACCTAGACACCTGCCAGAGATGAGCTGGTGAGTACCTGCAACGCAATTATCTAACTGCTTTCTCAGAGCCATCCCTCAACTTCCCAGAATGAAATGAGATTTTCACTTGTCTAACTTCTCTTTGGATTAGGTCATGGGTTTATGACTCTACCCCATCAACAGGAATGGCAGGGAAACAGAAAGTTAGGGGGAAGGCATTGCCCTTTGACAAGCTTGTTGTGGGGGAAGACATTGCCTTTCCTGCCTTCTGGGACCTGAGTCAGTATGCTTTTTAAGCTGAGAAGGGTTTCAATAAACAAGGAAAGACGGCTCCATCTCTGAGGGCCGTGGCGTAGAGAGATGGAGTGGTACATGGTCTGATGATTCTGTGTGTCATCTCCATCTACCTGACCTCACGTCTGCATCCTGTGTCTGACTACTCAGAGGCAGTGGCTGTCCTTATAGTTTATGTCCCTTTCGGTGTGGCGGGTGGGAAGATGGGACAATAAAGATCAGGTTCGTTAGGACTCCGTGCCACACACTGGGTTTGTGTCATCACTTCGTCTCGTGGGGCCGTTACACAGCTGAAGACATGGCAGGAGCTGAAGTTCCCTCCAACTGCTCTTACCAAGACCCTGCTTCATGGACAGCCCCTGGGCCTGGTTGGTGAGGCTGAATAAAAACCACCCCTGCCTCGGCTCCCTTGCTGCTCCTTCCTCACACCATGAAGAGAAGCCAGCAGCAGCAGCAGCAGCAGCAGCAGCAGCAGCAGCTCCTCCAGCTGTGAGCCAGCCTTTCCTGATTCTCAGGAGATATGAACTCATGCCTATCATGTGCTTAGGAAATGGAGAATTGTTTAATGCAGCAGGGAAACAGTCTCTCTGTCTGTCCCTGCCCCTTCTCCCACTTTTCATCATCTTTATATGTTTGTCCTCAGTCCCTGGAATAAATAAGATTCAGAGAAGCAAATAACTAGAGATTCAGTCTTGGGGAGTGTTAAGAACAGTTTGGGGGAATTCTGAAGCTGGCATGTAGGACAATCTCAACCTCCAGTCATGAACTCATTAAACAACGTGTTCCTCTTGCCTAAGCATTCAGGATTCCCTCCCCTATTGCCATCTTGCCACTTTGGGGTATTTTTCCTGGCCTTCATTCCTTAAGGAACAATATGTTTCTCTGCCACCCCTGGCTCATGCATGGAGAGAGCTATTTCTGCTTGCTGTTGTCTCCATGGTGGTGACTCTCTACCAGCAGCCACCATTCCTGCAGAGCCACCTGACCACAGTCCCGGTGGTCTGGGGCGGGAACCTTGGAACTGTTTCCCCACCTCCCTGGAACCGTTAATGTTCCTTGGCTCTACAACCCTGACAAAGCTAAGTTCAAGGTTCTTAGCTCATATTTTAATTTTCACCTTTGTGCTCTCAGGGAAAATTCTATGCACAAGGGTTTCTAGGTGGGATGAGGGAAGGGACTGGGGAGCACGGTGTCATTGCTTTCTGTTACTTTCCATTGTAGGAAGTACAAGCAGAATGGAGAGCTGAGCCCCCATAACGGTTGTGCTTGGACAAGCTTCCTGCACCGCAGATTGTTTCAGTGGTCAGAACTCCTCCACTCTTCCGTGGTACACAACAGTGTGTCGCTGAATCCCAGACAGGAGGCGTCCGAGAAACAAGGGAGGAAGAAGGAGCAGTAGGGAATGCCCGTGTCATGCTGCCATGCTGGCATGGATGAACAGCCCCAGCACAACGTCTTTACACATCTATGGTGCAAACCCTGGGTAGGGGAGCCACATGTCCCACTTTCGGTATAGTTAGTGACCTAGAAAACTGAATGGTCTGACTCCAGAAAGACCCACTGCGGGAGTGGCATGGCATCTCCCCAGTTCTGGGTCCTGGCTGCATGCCCACTGGGAAGTTTATCCTCAATGATGCACAGGTTGCTCAACTGGTTACTTTCTTGCAGTGAAGATTTAGGAATGGAAGAAGCTGACCCCAGGGAAGATGACAAATACTAAGGAGTGAAGATGAACTTGGTCTAAAAATGGGGCTCCTAATTTGCCATTCTAGAGCCTTAGCTCCCTGTCCTGTGTGGTCAAATGGGCAGAAGCCCAGGCTGGAGCCCAGTGGAGGGGGAGAAGCAAAGTCCAGGTGTAAAAGAGCAGGGCTGTCAGAGAGTGAAAAATGCAGTGACGACCTGAGCAGGCAGGACATGTAGTCCCCCAGACAAAGCAGGTGACCGGGACATTACATGGGGCACTAGGATGTGAGGTGCAGGACAATAGAGGTTGATGTTTTCCTGCTTTAAATCCAAGTCCCTGAGAGTCTGAGGATTGGGATTCCTTGGGTTACTTCTGGAAGTCATGAATGGAATGGTGCAAGTCCTATTTTTATTGCTAGGATTTCCATGAGTTTGAGGCCAGCCAGGGCTACATAGTAAGTAATAGGCCAGCCTGAGAGTAAAGCCCTCTATCAACAAAAACAAAAAGAAAGACAAATGCTGATGTTTGGGGATCAGTTAAATACTCCAACTTCTGAAGATATGCTCCGATAGTCTGGGGCCTGGGAACAGCAGATAGCTCAACTTGACTGGCAGAGGCTGTTGGACAGAAGGCTTGTAGGATCTAGGGTCAGGAGAGCTACGTGCTGTGGGCTTGCTTCCTGTCTTCTCTGAGCTGTAGTCCAGGCACTGTATGAGGGGTACTATCCCAGGGAGCAGAAACTGTCTTCAGCCTGGCTTTGCCCACACTGTGGCCCAACCTATCCCACTCCACTGCTGACAGTTCTGTTGTGTCAAACTGAGGTCTTGGGTAAAATACAGTGGCTGATATGTACTGAATTGGTCGGTGGCTGTCATGTCCAGGCATTTAGTCAAGCATTGCTCTGGGTGTATCTGTGGGGTGTCTCTGGGTGCAATTTGTATTTGAGTCTACAGACTAAGAAAAACAGTTTGCCCTCCCCATGGAGGGTAGACCTCTTGAATTCAGTTAAAGACGAGACTAGAACCATATATAGACAGAGCTTCCCCGGCAGGAAGGCAGTCTGTCAGCCAATGACCTACAGCTTCCAACTCCAGCTGCCACCAACAGATTTTGGACTTTCCATACTCACAACCCCACAATCCAGTTCCCTAGTCCTTGCAACACATTGACTGTTTCTCTAGAGATCCCTGACTCCTTTAAAAATTTGTGCTGTCATCGTGGGCTGGCTCAGGGCACCCTAGCTAAGCTTATGAAGGAAACATCTGTGGAGTGACTGCTGTCTGCAGTGAGACTGGATGCTCTGAGAGTGCTTTGTGCAACCCGTGTCCATGGACCATCATTCTGTTGTTCTTGGGACTTTTGGCTCCATGCATCCCATCAGCCTGAGTTCCCCACCTGTGGGCCTGCTAGGGTCCGGCAAGCCAATTACCATACCTAGCCACACTGCTGCATTTCTACATAGACCCAATCACATGTGTTTCAATTAGGAGAGGAAAATAAAAGCCACATTAAATTGTTTGTGTGTGTGTGTGTGTGTGTGTGTGTGTTCAACCCATAAGTGTACTAATGAATGTGCCAGGGTACACACATGCAGAGGGCAGAGTAGGACGTCATGTGTCTTCTACTATTTTCTACATCACTGTCTACATTACCTTCCCAGGACAGGCCTTCTTAGATTGCCATCTGGCTGGGCTGACCGGAAAGCCCTTGGGATCTGCCTGTCCTGCCTACTTCCATTCACCTTATTTTGGGATTACAGACACATGGAGCCATTCCTAGGTTTTTATATAGGTGCCAGGGACTAGAACTCAGGTCTGTACAGTTGCAGAGGAAGCACTCTTACCAACTGAACCACTCCCCCAGCCCCCGTTTACTTAATTTCTAAAGTTTTATTCAAATGACTTTCTATCCTTTTTTATCTAAAGCCCCTGGGCTTACAGTGACCTGGACAGGGTCTGCTGTAAGATGTAAATCATATCTGGTCTCAATAGCTGTCTTATTCATCTGAAGAAGGAGAATACTAGGTAAATACAATGACCCAGAGTATGGCTGGTCTCTTTAGTTCACATTGTGGGGGACACAGAGAGCCTGTCCCCAGCCACGTGCCCGACTAGAGCTGATTGCTTTATCATAAGTTATTCTCTTGTCTTGGGACTCGGTAGAACAACCTTTTCTGACACATGTAATACTTCGATTGACCTGGTCAAAAGTCTGGCTTGGGAACTGAGCAATGCTGTTCACAGGTCGCTGGAATCACGATTCTTTGATGTGTGCCCCTGGACTGAGGAAGCATTCCTGTCTACACTGTCTAGTCATGTTCCTCTCTGGTCTCACATTGCATGCTGTCCAGCCACTGCAGGGAGCAGCAGTGGTCTCTCACATGTTATGAGAAGGAGGGGGAACCTTGGCCAGCTAGAGTAAGCTAGAAAGTGATATTTACTCAAAAGGTTAAAAAAAAATTACACAAAAGACATAAAAATAGGTTTTCCCCAGGAAAAATAATGGAAGAACCTAAACTTACCCCAGTGTGTGCATGATTTCTCTAGTCTGCCTCCAGGGTTCAGATGATGGAATATAGTCCTGTGATGTCAGGGAGGTGAGAGGAGATCAGGGAGGCGGAGGTCAGACCCTGAAGTGACTCTAGAATTCGATTTTGCTGTGCATGTTTTGTTTTTTTTCACAAGTGGCTTAAAATGTGAGGGGAGGGGAGAAGGAAAGAAGGGGAAAACAACCCCTCAAACTCATCAAAATGCGTGTTGTTTCTACCTTGATTGGCTCCAGGCTGAGATTTAGAATAAGAAAGAATCTAGTGTCTGGGTCTGGTGTCAAGTCCAACAGATGACTCAGAACCAGGACAGTGAAGAGTCAGGTCTCCTGCCCAGACAGCTCTACAGCCCTGCAGTTATCATGGGGCTGGGGGTATGGGAGTGTTGGGAGGGGATCAGAGCTTCTTTCTTTGCTAACTGCTGCCCCTGGAACAGAAAGTCACCCTTAACAGACCACTGTCCATTTTTGGGGGTTGGTGTTCTTAATTAAGAAAGTAAATTCTGCCTCAGTTTCCCCAGCCTACAGCACCCGGAAAGCTTGTACTCAACATAAAAAGAGGATGGTTATGAGTTTTCTAAATCCAACTACAATTCCTTTGTTAGTTTCTTAGACAAGGTCTTGCTGTGCAACCCAGGCTGTCATCCAACAGGAGAGCCTAATTCTCTCACTCGCTGGGGATTAGAGTATATGCCACCACATCCTGCTTTGTTGAATTCTCTCTGTAGCCATTTATATCCACTTTCCTTGACTAACGCCTCTGACTGAATCACCACATTGTTTTATATACTATGCGGTCAAACTTCTCTCCTTTGTCCGTGACTTCAAGTTTCTATGTTGCTATTGGCAACAGCAGGAAAGAAAACTTGTATTCAGTGAGTTACCAATTGTTGGAAGAGGGGCATTTGGGCACATGTGTGTGGCAGCACACTTACTACCAAGATCAATGCTCCACATCAACCACCTTCTACCCCATGCTGGGACATTGGCAACAGGCACCAGTCCCTGTAGATTTCAGTCCCTGTATTCCTTTCTTTTCTAAAATTCATATAAATGGGATCATGCCGACTGATGAATCCATTGCCCTCCTGCTCCTTTGTACTTGCTCATCCCACACCTCATGGCTCTGCCTGTGCTTCCCCTCACTTGTCTGACCCTGACAATAGGTCCCCTCAGACAGAAGGGCAGTCTCAAGGCTCTTTATGTACTTACTTGACCATCCTCTCAGGACTCAAACTTTGCAAAATCAGCTATGCAACAAATCGTTTGATAGATTTTGTCCAGCTGTTCATGACAGACAGTTAAATCTGTGCTTCCTTCATCCTTGCTCAAACTCAGAATTTGATAAAATTTCCTTAACCGCTGTCCTTGTCAGAGATAATGAAGCAACAGCCTTGGGAGGCACAAGCAATATTTCTGAGAGCCTGAGGGGAGGGAGCCTTGATGCTTCAGCCCTGGCATGATTGTTGCTCGGAATGGCGGTAGATGATAGCCAGATGATTAATTCCCACACAGGATTTCTCTCTGGTTTTTCACAGGGAAAATGACACCTGCCTTGGGTACTGAATATATGAACGCAGGAAGAGAGACAGAGGCATGCACAGTCCAAAAGCATATTCAGGAGGTGTCCTTATGTCCTTACTGCTCATGTGCTTCATTCGTGGTCATTGAATGAGTAAATGATCAAATGTGCTATGAGTTTGATTCCTACAGCCATGAGATTTTTCATACTTTAGAGAGTTACAGATCCTACAGTGACAGGTGGTGAAAGATTAGAAATTGATTATCAATGATTTCCTCAATAATTCATTTAGTCTACTTATACCATTTTATAAGTAGGGAGGTTGAGGGATTTGTCCAAGGTCATATGCTACGTAGTAAAGAATCAGTACCAACCAGGACTCCCGAGGGCCACTGAATGTTCCTAACAGCACATTAACTCTTAAAGGCTCTCCTGCATTGCAGCCTACACTGAGGCTCTCTGGGTAGAGCATGTGCTAGAGATCAAGGTCTGATCTCTCTTGGTTATAACACTGCCTCTGTGCCATGGAGAGTAGTTCTCTTCCTGTCCTGCCTCCTCTGTTGATAAAGTCAAATTGTCATTGTTCTGAGAGCTCCTTGACAATGTCCTTCCTGTTTTCACCCATGCCATTTCCCTGCCTCTGAATCTGTTTTTCTTTGGTAGTATTTATGGCCTTCTATAGCTGATGAATGAAAAAGAGGAAGATCACTGCTGCAAAGCCTCTTCCTTGTCCCTTGGCCCACATGTGAAGGGTAGGGATGATGTGACTAGTAAGACAGTGCAGACTCTAGAACAGACTGCCCTGTACTGGGGTGGGGCATGTCATATTCAGGAAGCTGGACAGCCAGAGTACATTGTCCACCCTAACATTCATCCTCTTAGAGGCTTTTGTTATTCTGAGAGCATGGAACCCAGGAGCATGTGAAACACATGATGTACCAATTGAGTCATTCCACCGCCTCTTGGAGGCATTTCAACTCCTGTTCTCACTTGGTGTCTCTAAAGAACCCAATACAAATACATAGTTAAGTCTGAAATTAAAATATAAAAATAGATTAAAGATTTGAATCTTAGGTTTCCTATGGACCTAGGAAGGGATGAGTTTTGTTAGATTTGACTTTTCTCTGTCATGTGATAGAATAGCTGACTAAGCAAATTAAGGGAGGAAAGATTAATTTGGGCCCATATTTTCAGAGACACCATCTTATCCTTCCAAGGAGAATTTGTAGAACACAGTAGCTTACTTCACAGTGGCTGGAAAACAGGATCTGGTCATCCTCTCATTTCCTCCTTTCCATTTTGATTCCTGGTCCACAATATGGTGCTTCCACTAAATTAATCCTTCCTGGAAACACTCTCACAGACACATCCAGAGGTGTGCCCAACAATTTCCTGGTTGCATCTCAATCCAGTCAAGTAAATAGTGAAGATGAAACATTGCCCCAGGGGTTCATCTTGTCCAGAGTGGTCCTAGACCATCTCAACAACTTCTGGGAAGGGTGTTCATCTCTTTACAGCTTAGCTTAGCTTCAGGACAAAGAGATCATGTGGACAATCTCACACTGCCCACCAGAAAGGGTGCTTCAAAACATGTAGTATCTAAAATATGAATGCCCTAAGGTTGTCCTTTCTCTTCAGTTGACACCTTAGTTATCACTCTGATGTCACTAGCATCTTACTCTGGAAGAAACAGGAAGCAGGATGGGATGAGGATGGACCACATGTGACTGGGTGGCTCCATCCTAGTGAGGACTGGATGAACAAAGGTGAGGGTGGGGATTATGGAGGTGGCAGACAAGACCACAGAGAACATTTTTTGTTGGTTGCCAGTTACCTTTCTATCTAAATCATGGCCTGGCCCACAGTCATTTTCCAGGCAACACAGTTAGGGCTTTTGGATATTGTTTGCTTCAACTCCATGCCTGATAGAACTATGTCTTAGAAAGCTAATCTCTAATCCTTTGGAAACAAACACCTTGTTAAAACAACCAGGATTCTTTAGATTATCCTGTTCTAGTACCTAATAGTTTTTCTTCTTTGTCATTTTGTATTATATATGTGTGTGCATTTACTTTTTTGTTCATAAACCAGGATTTTATAAATAACTTTATATAAACTTAATGAGTGCTAATGTTAGTTTTAATTAGAAATGGTCATAGGTACTGTTAGTTATTTGCGCTGTTACCTTTGCGAGGAAATGTCACGAAACACGACAGAATCCGCTGATAGAGTTTATTGGGAGGACAGAAAGAAGTGAGTGCCCGCGGGAGAAAACACGTGTGAGGAAGGGGGCCTAGGTCAGTCATGGCGGCTCCTTATAAGGCGGGGGCGTGCCCAGGTAGACGTAATGACGTAGCCATGCTGCGCGCCTGCGTGGCTACGTGACATCACGGATCCCGGTCACGCGAGATGCCTTGACCCGGAAATGGCTGTTAACCTGGAGTTCGCCAGGCGGATGTGTCCGGGCGGTTGCCTTGGTTATCAGACGCTTTGAACCGGAAATGCCTGTCCTGACCCGGGGCTAACTGGGTGGGTGTGTCCGCCAGGCATGCACAAACATGTCTGACCTTGGGGCGTATTGTGAACATTTCAGGTACAGCTTTGGGAATGGCATAGCCTCCCTGCCTCATTGTGGGTAGATGGTCAGTGTACCAGAATTGAAACCTGCTTTGCTAACCCCCCTTATTGAAAATGGATTTTCTTTCGTATAATATATTCTGATTCTGATTTCCTCTACCCCCAACTCCTTCCGGATTATCCTCACTTCTACACCCACTCAAATCCACTCCCTTTCTTTCTCTCCCTCTTATTAAAAAATAAACAGGCATTAATAATAATAATAAACAAAAACAAACAATAATGTGAGAAAACAAGCAACAAACAAACAGAGTAAAAGAGCCAAAGAAAAAGCACAAGAAACACACACACATCGATGCTGAGACACATGCATTTGCACACACAGAAAAACCTCTAAAACAAAATCAGAGAAACCATAATTCTTTTGGACCACAAGAGTATGTTATAGAGATTCAGCTGTATTAAAGCTATACGTAGAAATTTCAAGGTATTTTTCTAGAGGAAGCCATTTATCATGGAATATTTGGTGTTATTTAGCTTTTAATATTTCAGCTGTCTTTTGCTATGAAATTCTTGTGGACCCATATACTGCTAGACAGTATTGGCAAACAGTGTAAGCTTCTCAGATGCTGATCCTCTAGGTAACTAACTCCCACTCAGAGCCTAGGAGACAAGCAGGCTCTAGATAGCTTTGTTTCTTGTGCAAATGAAGCTCAGACCATCCTTTGCCTTCAGGCCTAGTGGCATTCTAGACCTATTGACTCAGAACAAAGGAGGTTTTTGCATATCCAGTGGAGTGAAGAGTGAGGCAGAATTCCAGGTTGCAGAGAGTTGCATGTCAAGGAGAGGAAGAAAAGGGCAGTTTTCTGTAGAGGGTAGACAGAGCTACATGGCTGGAGAGAAGAGAGAAACCCAGAGATTCTGTAGATGGTAAGGCAGATTCTTGTAGAGTTTTCTCAGAGCCAGGAGTAAGGGATAAGGATAGAAATAAAGGAACAGAAGGTGAAGATGAGATCAAAAGCATATGAGCTTACTAAAACTATGAGGACAGGAAAAATAGGCACAGGGAGGAGCTGAATATGAGGACAGAGCTGTATAGATAGAATTTTGTCATGGAAGAATGAAGTAAATGGATAAAGGGCATTGTTTATGTAGATTCTTTTCTCTCAGATAACCCCACACCGGATGTAGCATCTTCCCTAGGATGCTTGGGAGGGACTTTTCTCAGGGCAGGGACCAGGGAAAATTCCACTAAGTATTATATAAGCAAAACATCTGTAAGGTTTAAAAAAATGCCCTGACAAAGCATTATGAACAAAAAATTCTACAAAAGTACCATTGAGTTGTTTTGTGTTGGCCATCTATGCTGGGCATGGGGCCTGGTCTTAAGAGTGGTTTGTATCCCAGGTGAACTTCTGTTGGAGAAAACTAATTTTTCTTTTGCACACAGTTATTAATTGGAGGTAACTTCTGAGTTAAGGATGAGTGCTTGTGTTTCCTTCCCCTCTCAATGATGGAACTCAGTCTGGCTTACACCTGTGTAGTCCCTATGTGTGCAGCCATAGTCTCTGTGAGTTCATGTGTGCATTAATCCTATCATCTAGAAAGTCTAGAAGGTCTTGTTTCCTTGGTATTCTCCACCCCCACTGGCTCTTAAAATCTTTCTGCAAAGCTCCATGAACCCTAAGGGGAAAATTTGATGGAGACATCCCACTTAGGACTGAGTGTACCAAAGTGTCTCACACTCTGCACTTGTCCAGCTGTCTGTCTCTGTATTTGTTCTCATCTGCTTCACATCCTTGCTGATAACCAGTCTTGTGCACTGAACAACTACTGAATTCTTGGCCTTTTTGTTAAGAGACAGCCATTGTTGGACTACCTTTACCACCCTGAGAGCCGGTCTAAAAAATCCCTCTTATAATACCTTATAATACATATTTGGGGTGTGTGTGTGTGTGTGTGTGTGTGTGTGTGTGTGTGTATGTGTGTGTGTGTGTATGTATGTGTGTATGTGTGTGTGTGTGTGTGTGTATGTGTGTGTGTATACATATAGTCAATCTGATAGATCTGTTCCTTTATAGAATCCTTACTAATACTGCATATATTATTTTATTTTGTTATAACAAATCACTCAAGGCTGTATGGCTTACAAAGCAAAGAGTTCTATTCAGTTCAGAGTATTAGAGACTAAAAGTGTTTCAAACATCAGGGCAGTGCTTTTAGTGAGGGTTGCTTTTCATGTCAGGGGGCACCATGGTAAGTGTTCATGTGAAAGCAAGATCACAGGTGACATGGCAGGTCAGGGAGTGGGGATTAGCTAGGCTAGCCTCTCCTGATAATGCCCAAAACAGTGTCCACCATGAACCAGGGATCCCCTCAACACTCAGGACCAAGCTACCCAGACATGAACCTTAGAGGACAGACTAAACCACATCTAAAGCACGGCAGAATGCCTTGCAAATGGTTATGCCATAATAGTTAGGATAATAACAAGAAATATGTCTATGCATGCTCCATAGGAATTCAACTTGTTTCAATTCTTAAATATTTATTTATTGTATGTATATGAGTGTTTTGATGTTGGTTGTAGGCTTGCTGTAAACTGCCTTTATATGTTGAGGATGTCCCTTGTATCCCTGGTCTCTCCAGGACTTTGATCATGAAGGGGTGTTGGATTTTGTCAAAGGCCCTTTCATCTTATGAGATGATCGTGTGGTTTTATTTTTCAATTTGTTTATGAAGTGGATTACGTTTATTGATTTATGTATGTTGAACCACCCCTGAATCTCTGAGATGAAGCCTACTTGATCATGGTGAATAATCTTTTTGGTGTGTTTCATATTCAGTTTGCAAGTATCTTATTGAAAACGGTTGCGTGTATGTTCATAAGAGATAAAGGAAGAACCGAGTGCAGAGATGCTTGTGGGCCTACTGTGCTCCTTGCTGTGGGGAAATCTCTTTTCAGTTTGTTGGTGCCCTCTTGGTGGAGAAAGGGCTAACAGCCATAAAGACATACTTAAAACCTGTACTCCACCAAATTAGAAAATCTAAACAAAATGGGTAATTTTTTTTATATATATCACCTACCAAGGTTGAATCCAGATCAGATAAGCAATTTAAACAAACCTATAACCTGTAGTGAATAGAAGCAATTCTGAAAAAGACTCTGAAAAAGAATTAACACCAATACTCCTCAAATTACTCCACAAAATAGAAATAGAAGGGACCTTACCTAATTCTTTTTATAAGGCCACAATTACCCTGATACCTAAGTCACATAAAGACCTAACATTTATGGTGTCCTTCACTTGCTGGTCTGGAAAGTTCTTTATCTGCCCTATACCAATAGACCCTGCACAATCTGGCTGTAGATGGGCTGCACATTTGGAAGTACTGGCCATAGAGCACAGGGAGTGGGAAGGAGCCAGAGCATTGATCCCCTTCCCTTCCTGTAGTATGGTGGGCTGGCTGCTTGCTTCTGGAGGCTTGGCTTTGCTGTACGGCTCTTCCCACACATGTTTCTTTCCTCAGCCACACTTGCTGAGAGGTGGCAATAGTCACTATGTCCTTGGTTCAATGACTAAATAGAAAACAAGCATCGCTTGGTGCATGTGGGATGTATGCTGGGCTCCATCCCGTATACTTTGCACTTGATCTCTCTGCCCGTGTTCAGGTCTTTGCCTCCCAGCACTTTCTCAGACACTCTTTTGAGGACCTCAACCTTGGCCTCCCTAAGCTTTCTTCTCACGTGATGTGGCTGTGTGGAATGCATTGTCTTCCCTTCCTAACCAGAGTCTATGCTTCCGAGTCACCACCTTTACCTGTGTGTCTTTCCAAAGCCGAGCATGAGACAGGATTTGTTGCTGGTTCTGTCTTTAACCCTACTTGACCCTTGTCTTCCACAACAAGCAGGTGAATTGTGTTTTCTTCTATTAGTGTAAGTTTTGCATTAGTGGAGTCATGGAAGTCTTTTCTAGCCCATCCATCGTGTAAAATGTCAGGCTCTTAATCTGTGACAAGCTATAGGAAAGGATGATCCATGTTCTCAGGAGCAGGACAACTGGACAAGCAGCACTCCACCCAGTCCATCTGGCCTACCTGCACTGAAAACACCAGCATTCTGAGAATACCCCACACCCATCCATGTGAGCCAGATCAGCTTCCAGCAAGGTGACAGCAGTTTCAGTTTTAACACTCCTTTGGCCTTCTGCGTAGTGTTCTTGCCTCAACATCTTGCTTCGACCTGTCCCTAGGTGAGCGATGACACTTGGGTCTGGAACATCGCATGTGTTTAAGGGATAGGAGATGGTCTGTTGAGCACCTCCACACCTGTTGTTTGAAGAACGCCACTCTGTTCTGTGCAACAGGAAATTGAGTCATTTGAAGGTAATGATGGTGACTCCCAACTAGAGGCTTCTAGGCTTTGAGGAAAGGATTTCTACAGAAATCCTCTGTAAGAAGGTTAGAAGATGCAGAAGAAAGATTGGGATGCTGCTGCCTCTGGTCCTGGCAGTGCCCCTTCCCATCTGATAACACTATAGCTCCCTTCACATTGATAGCTCTGTGCAGTTGCAGCCTCCTCTACTGACTCACTTATTAACAATGATCACGTTTCTCCCCTAAAAGTCCTTATGATACTACCCAGAGGACTCTTGGTTCCATGACTGAGCCCAGCTGACCTTGGCATCTCTTAGAGGCTTGAGAAATACTTATTAGATTTTCTTCAACGACCGGAATGTGAGAAGACACAGAGGACTTGTTCTATGATGCTAAAAGGAGCTTCCTTAAATACAGGAAGATTGGTGTCCTCAAACATACTGAGGGGAAATGAGTCCCCAAAGTATCTCAGAATTTAGAACAAGTGGCTTCTAAGCAATTATGCTGCTTGTGTTTCTAATAAGTCAGGATGGAGAATACATTTACAAATGAGACTTATTAAGAAATCTACAGAGCTCAGGTCTGGTGTGTAGGTCCATGCCAAGACACTTGCCTAGCATGGAGGTAGCCCTTGGTTTTACCCCAAATACCATAATTAAAAATCAAGAAAACCAGATACTCTGTTTCTGTGCCTCAGCAGCTACTTGCACATTTTTTTTTTCCATTCTCATTGTCTAACACTCAAAGTCTCAGACACAGATGCTCATCTGGACTCTTCAGAAGCTGAATTAATATTTGTTTTCTTCCACATCTTAAGCAGAACCCACAAGTGGCCAAAGGCAAACAGTGGCCACTTTGAGCAGCTGAGATAGCGTAAGTTTACTCTGCTCCAATTTATAGGTTTCTGTCATGCCTTCAGGCTTGAACAGTTTGGGCCTCCAGAACTGAGAATTAATAAGCTGAAGGTGCTTCTGTGATACAGAGGATACAGAGAGATAGGAGAAGAGGCCAGACCCTGCAGAGCAGGACAAGGTCAACTGGAGGAAGTAACAGAAGTGTCAGATAACGGTGGAGGAGGGGCTTTGCTGGGGGTTCCAGACAATGCTGAACAACTGAGCAGACAACATTTGTTTAAGCCTGGAAAAGCTCACTCTTCTGATTTCCTTTCCTTCTAACATGTACAAGGAAAATAATGTCATATAAATATAAGCAATGGAAAGGGGTAATGGCAGAATCCACACAGAATGGGTTCTGGGTTAATACACAGTTCACTTTTACTGAATATATTTTAGTTGTATAAGATGTTTGTCACACACACACACACACACACACACACACACACACACACATACATATAGTCAGACAAATTAACAAATCCATCACCATCCACAGTTACCTTTTATGATAAAGTCAATGAAATCTAGTCTGCATCTTTAATGATGCTATGGTGTTAACTATGGCACTCGAGCTGTACTTACAGCCCTAGATTTTTCATCTTAAGTGTGGATTTGTACACTTTGACTCACTTCCCCCTCTCTCCACCCTCAATGCTCTGTTGTCTAGCCTGTGTATTTGATTTTTGTTCCTTTAGCAATGGGTTCCCATATTTACTACAACAACAGCCAAAATATAAAAACAGCCTTAGTGCCCCAAGCCAAAACACCCACAAGACTGATCATAGTACAATTACAATAACTCCAACGAGGAACAATGCAAACACCGATCAGAGATGGTACACATCATGGGACGTCTTCCATATCGTGGAGTAGTATACAAGAGAGAAAATAAAATGCCCCCACATGCAATGCCACCAAAGCAAAGGACAGAGTCAAGACAAGAAGAACTAATTGGTAGTGTTAGATCAGTGTTTACTATGGAGGACAGGAAATAATAGCTGGAGCAGGATGAGGGGTGCTACTCATTGTTTCAGAGGTTGTGGTTACACGGGCATGCTTTCTTTATGACACCCAAATGTACGGACAAGCTTTTGTGTAGGTATGTGTATTTGTTAGTTCTTTCCTGCTGTGGCAGACTTGAGACAATCATCTTATAAATAAAAAGGGTTTACTTTGGGTTCTCTTTTTATAAGTTTCAGCCAATAGGATCTGTTACTTCTGTACATCAGAGTGTGTGCATGTGGCTGAGCCAGGCAAATAGAAAAATGGGCCTCATGGTAGGGAAGAGGTCGGAAGTCTGTAATCCCATTGGAGGCTTGTTTACAATGACCTAATGTGGTGATATTTTCTTTGTGTACCCCAATAAAGTTTATCTTGAGGATCAGAGGGAAAAGCCAGCCACTATAGTATACATAGAAGTCAGGCAATGATAGCATACACCTTTAATCCTATCATTTGGGAGGAAGAGATTCATTCATCTCAATCTCTGTGAGTTCAGGGCCACACTGGGAACAGATCCAGGCATGGTGGCACACATCTTTAATCCCAGCACTAATCACAGAGGTCTGGAGGTCTGTACCGACAGACAGGAAGTGATGTAGCTGGGTGGAGAGAGGAAGTGAGATGGCAGAACAGAAAGGCATATAGGCATGGGTATACAGGGAGTAGGTCTCTTCAGAGCCTGAGGAGTTGGTGAGGTGAGGTTGGCTGTGGCTTGTCCTATTCCTCTGATCTCTCAGCTTTCACTCCAATATCTGACTCCAGGTTTTTATGAATAAGACTGTTTAGCAATTCATCATATATCTGGCACCCTATGTATAATTTTACTATATTAAAACTAAAACCTTCCTTTTTGATTAGATAGAAAAGGGGAAGTACTGGGTGATGTCTTTCTGTACACTGTGAATATATGTTGTTCCCAGTGGTTAATAAACAATCTGCTTTGGTCTAATGCAAGGCAGCTTAGAAGCAGGCAGGAAATCCAAGGAGAGAGACAGGAAAGAGAAAGGCAGAGTCTGGAGAGAAGCCAGCCTGCTGCCTAAGGATCAAGATGCCAGCAGACCGGTAAATCAAGGCCATGTTGCAACTTATAGATTAGTAGAAATGGGTTAAGTTATAAGAGCTAGCTAGCAAGAAGCTTTTCCATAGGCCATGCAATTGATAATTAATATTAAGCCTCTGAATGATTATTTTTAAGTGGCTGAGGGACAGCAGGGCTGGGCGGGACCTGAGGAATACGGGACTGTGGGGCGAGCAAGACCAGACAAAACTTACGTCTACAACCTAAAACTATTCCATTAAACCTTGCCTCTTACAGGTTTCAGCAGCTCTCAGCAGTGCTAGTTTAGGGATCAAGTCTCTGAAGGACATTTGACTATACTGTCTCATTATGTTATTAGTCGATTTAAAATTTACCCAAGACCAGGCATGGTGGCATGTACCTGTAGTCCAAACACTTGGGAGGTTGAGCTAGGAGAGTTTTGCATTTGAGGCTACATAGTGAGATCCCATCTCAACACACACACACACACACACACACACACACACACACACACACACACA
>CABHPP010123198.1:30011-40890 GCA_902168425.1 Peromyscus attwateri
AACTGGGGACCAAATATCTAAATGTATGGGGTCAGTCTCATTCAAATCACCATGCAGTCCATCATGGCAGGGAAGTTACAGTGGCAGATGCTTGAGTTTGCATCCATAGTCAAAAGCAAATGACAAGAATGCATGCATGCTGTTCAGTTATCTTTCTCATTTTTCTAATCCAGCATCCCTACCCAGGAAAATGGTGCCACCTACAGTGGGTGGGTCTTCCTGCCTTGATTAATGCAATCAAGATAATCCTCCACATGGATGCCAGAGGCCCTTTTCTTGGGTGATTTTAGACTCTGTCAAGTTGACAATTAACATCAACCTACTAGGGTGCTGGCTTGATCTCATCTGTCAGGTATGAAAATGGACTCAAATCCTGCTTGGTCACAGCAGGCATTGCTTGGAGGGTATGTGACTAAAGCACACTTTGTACTTTCTAATGCTGTTTTCATGCATCGCTGATGTAACTGAGCATTGCCTGACCCTTGCTAAGTGCCAGACACTGCTCTGCACAATGTATACACCTTATCAGGTTCCATGTTCACTATGCTTTTGGGTGAGAAATACAGTCCATAATGTGTATGTGTAAACAATAACAACTTAGAACCCAGAGTGTTTAAGTACCTCACCCAAGTTTGTTCAGCTAGTGTGTGGTGAGGAATAAGTCCTGTCCACCACTCTTGTTTATGTGTGGGCTCTCTCAGTTGATCCACAGGCCAAATTCATGCAATGCTAGCTGATAAGAGACAGGTGTATAGCTTCCGTTACCTTACTTGTACATGGTCATTTTCACAAAGAATGAATCTGGCCTTACTTTCTGGACAATGAGCAACAAATCTGTGGAGGAGTGACAGAGCAAACCGCCATTAGGATCTCTGATGTGGTTCATTTCCCGCCATGTCTCCATTTATCTACCTGTGGCACTTCCCTATCCTTCTACTTGCTGCAATTTCATAAACCCTTTAGAGGGTTTTCTGTGCCACTTAGTTAAATCCAGTTCTCTCTTCCTACCACACACTATAGGTCTGGTCTGGTCCCTGCTGGCTTTGCCACTTTACCCCTATTGGTCTCCCTTTTATGACATTTACCTACTTGGGTCTCTGGGCTGTAATTATGCAAAGCTGTCTCAGGACTGTGACTGTTCCCTGGGTGCAGCATTCTGACTCTTCATCACTCAGGCATAGCTTACTTTCCTAAGGTAGGGCTGATTCTACTTTTGTCTTTTCCTCTGCTGCTTTACTTAGCCTAGGTGTGTGATTGCTCTTATTTTTTTCTTTTTATGTCAGATGTCATTAATTTCAATTACCCATGTTGTAGCTCATACTGGTTCCTGTTGTCTCTGTCTCTGAATGCTGGGATTCAAGGCATCACCACATCAGGCTTCCATGCTTTTGTTTACTTAGTTATTTACTTTCTTGTGCCTATGCATGCATATAAGTGTGAGTGGTGTGTGTGTGTGTGTGTGTGTGTGTGTGTGTGTGTGTATGTATGTATGTGTGTGTGCATGGTGTATGCACACATGTATGTGGGTAGGTGTATTTGAGCACATGCATGGAGGACAGAGGAGGATGTTGGGTGTCCAGCTCTATAACTTTTCACCTTGTTCCTTTGAGACAGAGTCTCTCAATGAACCTAGAGCTAGGCTGGTGGCTAGCAAGCTGCAGAAGTCCCGCTGGCTTTTCCCCACACAGTTCTAGAGTTACTTGCTGGTCCATGTGCGGCCATTTGGTCTTTTTTCTTTTTACATGTATCCTTGTAGGGAGATGGACTGACCCAAGACTTTCTCAGAGGCCCTGATGAAAGGACAAAGGGCCCTTTAGTTTTGTGTCCTTGTCCAGGAGTGGACTTGGCAAGGCCAGTCTAGGGGTAGAGCCAGTGCCTCATAGGAGTCAAGTTTGTGGTTTTTGGAGACCCAGATCACTCCCCACCTCCCCCGGGCTGTTGCTGTTAGTCCTTAGGCTGCAGTGTCTTAGGTATCCTGTGCTCTCTGCCAACAATGTCTGCCAACATTTAGCTCTCTGCTGACCTTGACTCGTTTCTCCCTCAAATAGTCTATATGATGTTATTCTTCTTAATACATTTCCCTGGTATAAGTCATCAGCTTATGCAAGACTGCCTGGTCCTAGCTATTGCTTTTGTCTTCTTTATTTCTCATCCCCAATCTTCCCACTCAACACCTCATTGTTTGGGGCCCTTCATTCTGTGGGTCAGGGCAGGTCCTGATGAATAAATTCAGTTTTCATGCTTCACACCAAGTGCTGTTATCCGTTGAGTCATCTCCGTCTCCAGTGCCCGCTTATTTGCTGTATTCTCTACGATTTTACCTGTGTGGAGACTATTTCTCTGGGCTATGGATGTTTAGATAGCTTTTCTAATAGTTCCATGTCTTTATGAGGTAACACACATAAGCTCCTGTTCTTTCCTGGCTTAGAGAAACCCCAGCCAACTCTCTCACACCACAGCTTTCTGACCAGGCGGTCTCCATAATTTTCATAGTCTTGTTCAATATAAAATTGAAAAATCTTGCTTCAAAACTGTTTAAGAGCTCCACATTATTGTTATCAAAGCCTTAAACCAAGCATAGAACCACACACCAAGGATGTTAGCACCTCTGTGATTTCTCTTTTGGGTTAACTTCCTGGTTTTTCTTTTAGGATATGGTTCTTCTATGGCTTGGATATGGTTTGAGTGTGTTCCTTGAAAGGTTCATGTGTTGGAAGCCCTAGAGGGGTGTACTGGTTAGTGTTTTGTCAACTTGACACAAGCTAGAATCATCTGAGAACAGAGAACCTCAACTGAGAAAATGACTCTATGAGGTGGTCTATAGGCAAGCCTGTGGGATGTTTTCTTGATTACTTATCAATCTGGGAGAGCTCAGCCTAATGTGCGTAGTGCCACTCCTGGGCAGGTGCTCTAGGTTGCATATAAAAGTAAGCTGAATATGCCATGGACAGCAAGCCAGGAAGCAGTGCCCTTCCATGGTCTTTGCTTCTGCACTTGCCTCCAGGTTCCTGCTTGAGTCCTTGCCCCATCTTCCTTCAGTGATGGAATGTAACATCAATGTGTAAGTCAAATAAATCCTTTTGTCCACAGGTTGCTTTTGGTATAGTGTTTATCACAATAATGGACAGCGAACCTCCAGGGTAGCTAGCAGTGGTGGGAGGTGATGGATCTTTAATCAGTAGGCTTACTGAGATCTTGCAGTCATGTGTAGTGGGTACCAGGTTCTTGTGTGCACAGATAAGCACTGAAGAAGCCTGGAAAGTTAAACATGCAGTCTTATCTCTTCAAAGGAAGGAGATGTTTACCTGCCTTCCTCCAAGAACACTGAGAAAGGATATAGTTTACAACCCTGTGATATTTTGCTATCTATAGGGCAGACTTCACTGTATGCCCCAGAATTTTATGTTTGTTTATCCCCCAACTCCCACCCCCCCCATAAATCTCAAGCATTGCTTATTGGTTCATAGAACCAATCATGAGAGATGTCACTTGCCTTTTACAATAGCCTAAGTGACTTCTATGTTATCTTAGGAACAGGCCAAATCCTGACTCCCACAGGCATGTTTTCCTCTGTCATTCTCCCTGGACCCTTATCTTGAGCTCTGTTTCTAAGTCAACAGAACCCATCTTGATAGAAGAAGCCACGTGTACTTTGTAAACAGTTTCAATGTAAACATGTCTTAAGTTTGTTGTACATCTGGGACTGAGTTAATTGTCATTGGAAAACTTCCCCCCCGCCACAATTGTAGTGTGCTTAAATATGGCTAAAATAAACCACCTGGTGTCAGACACTGGAAGTCTGGCCCAACACTGGCTAACTAAGTTGGGCTGAACTGAGTTTCCTTCTTACTTTATCTGGATCATTTCCCTGCAGCTGTGATGTTTGCGGGGACCCCATGGTCACAGTGGTTTGTTTTCAAGGGAGATGTGTGATCTCAGTCTTCTCTACACACACAGCTCTTGCTATGATATGGTATAGAGAGGAGGGCTTCACAAGAGCTGAGATGAGATTGGAACCTTTAATTTTCAGAACTGCAAGCTAAATAAAATTTTTGGTTGCTTGTTTTTGTTTTGAAATAAAGCTAGCCTGCCAAACACCTTGAATCTTGAATGTCCCTTGAAGGCCAAATATCGAAGATGTGTGTGTTTCTGACTCTTTTGCTTATGCTTGGGACCCTTTTCCTCCTGAGTTGCCACATCCAGCTGTTACATGGGGGTTTGTGCCCAGACTTACTGTATCTTGCTAGGCCATGTTTGGTGGATAACCCTTGGAGGCCTGCTCTTTCTTTTGGAAACAGAGTAGGAGTTCATCTGGGGAAGAGGGGAGGTGGTAGCGGGACTGGGTGGAGAGGAGGGAGGGGAAACTGTAGTCGGGGTGTAATATATGAGAGCAGAACAAAAGTTTTACAAAAAGATGTGTTCCAACGTAATGTCCTTGGAAGATGGTGGGACCATTAAGAGGTGAAGGGCAGGGCTTTGGGTTATTAGGATGTGCCCTTGAGGGTTATCATGGGACTCTCTCCTCTTCTTATATTCTTCATTCTCTGGCTCATGATATAAGTGACTTGTGTCTGTCACTTGCTCCCACTATGATGTCCTGGAGGGTAGAGAGCAAGAATGAGGGCTGGAGTAAGAAGATTGGCAAAGAGGGGAGTCCTGTGCAAAGGTTGGTGGATGTCGAGCTGGGCAACATCTGCACTGGGAATGTCTACAGGATGAGTCTCCTAATCTGATCCTGCATACCTGGGAATAGCAGGGTGTATGCTGGGTTAGGTGAGAAGAGGAGGGAAGTCTGGCATTGGACAAGCACATAAGGGCAAACATTTATTCCCATGTTACCCAGAGGCAGGTGTGTGTATTGGAGAATGGCTATGGCAGAAGATCAGTGCACCTGGGGCCGTCTACCTTGTATTTTCTGACCCCTTTCTGTCTTCTGGTGCTTCTGGGACCCTCTTCAAGTTCTGCAGCTGAAAGAGGACTTTTCATGCCCTAAGGAGGGTGATGTCAGGAGCAGCAGCCTAGGCACTGCCTGCAGATGGGTTGGGGATGATGAATTCCAGGCTCTGAGAGCTGGTGAAACTGCACAGCTGTATCTCCTGGAAACCCCCACTGCTTCTAAGAACTGCTTTCTGTCCTGTTCCCCCTTCAGCCTGACTAAATCCCTTAGAGCCCCCTGGGTAGAGAGAGCTCTAGCTGGGAGCTCCTTGACAAGGGGCTGTTGCTTCCCTGAGCTCTCCAGGGACTGACTTTTTCAGCCCCAGGCTCCTTTCTTTACACTTTTCTCAGAGCAATCACAGTCTCTGCCTACCTCTGCCTGATGAGGGATGTGAGGGATGCTGCTCCCTCAGGGCTCCTGGGACTGTTCTTCCATTTCTGGCAGTTGTTGCAGAAGAGGGAGCCCAGGTTGGTCGGCTGTGAGTTCCTGGAGGCCAGCCAGCCAGTCAGCCAGCTAGCAACAGCAACTTGCTTTCTACAAATATGCATTTGTGTGCCATCTGAACAGCCTCTAGGACCAGCTGTGTCAACATCCTGGGAGGTGCAGTATTATAGAAAGCAAGGCTGCCACACTGATGTGTCTGCCTGAGGCGGCTGCACACAAGGCCATGGTTAACATCCCGAGGGATAGGAAAAGGTACTAGCAAACCAGTGCAGCAGTTTGGGTTTGGGATCATGTGACCTGTGGGTGTCATTTGTTGAGCACCCAATGCTTTTCAGGTCTTTTGCAGGCATTTTCTTGGCCTTTCTTGGGAAACTTCCAGATGCCCTCAGGCCTGACCCAAGACCTGTGGGTCCTGTGCTCCGAAGCTCACTGTATTTTCTGTCACGATTGTGGAAAGCTGTCTGTCTCCTTTGCCCTGTCTGATCACTGTGCTGTGGACTTCATGAATATAGAAACTGGGCCAACTCCTTCGCTGTAAGGGTTGTACACAATCCTTTGTGCACAATAAATCTTTACAGCAACTGATTCCTAGGTGTGACTGGTATCCATCTGTCTCTCCTACCTTCCTTTCTTTGTTTACTTTCTTGCTTTCAAAAAATTTAGGATGAAGACTTTGCCTCTGTGTATGTTGTGTATGATGCATGTATATAATGCCTGTACATATGTGTGTGCATATGGTAGAGTCCAGAGATTGTTATTTGGTGTCTCTCTTAAACCCTCATTTCTGAGGCATGGGCTCTCACTAAAGCTGAGGCCCTCTAATTGGATTAGGCTAGCTTGCTGGTGAACTCCAGGCCTCTGCCTCTCTCTGTTCTCTGACCCAAGTTTTGAGGTTATAGGCATGTGCTGGCTTTCCTGGATGTTTTACATATGTGTTGGGAATCTGAACTCAAGTCCCCATGTTTGCATGGCAAGCACTCCACTGACTGACCTGTCTCAGCCCCAGGAACTTACTTCTGACTGGTTCAAAAGCTCAGGCATTTTTATCTGACCCATTGTACCCTCCAACTTGGGAAAGGTTTGAAGTATTCTGGCCATTGTACCTTCTATGCTATGCCATGCTGCATAGACATTTTTGAGACTGTCATACTCCTCTCTTAGCTTTACAAGTGTTGGTGTTGGCCTCTCACTATGGAGTTCATATGAAGGAAGATCCCCCTCAAGGTTATCTGTCACCCCCTCACCGACGCTGGGATCAGCTGTATCCTAGACTTAGCTCTCACATGAAGGAATGCTTCTTCAAGGTTATTTCCTCCCCCACCCCCAAGGACAACTGTGGTGCATGCTTGGTCAATTAACTAATGCAAAAACCTGGCCCTCTTGTTTTTTGTTTTTTGTTTTTCGAGACAGGGTTTCCCTGTGTAGCTTTGTGCCTTTCCTGGAACTCACTTGGTAACCCAGGCTGGCCTTGAACTCACAGAGATCCACCTGGCTCTGCCTCCCGAGTGCTGGGATTAAAGGTGTGCGCCACCACCGCCCAGCAACCTGGCCCTCTTGCTGCTAAGAATGCCCTGAAGCACTGTCCCAAACAGAGATTGATAACCAAAAAGGCAGAGTGTGGAAACTGGAGGACCCTCAGTACTGGGCACAGGGACCCTCTTCCCTTCAGGTGTACAGGAGAAGGTGAAGACCAGACTAAGGTTTTCCATAAGCATCAGAGTCCAGAAAGATCAGCAATCTCAACCCTGATAAACTTTTTTTTTTTTGTTATATTTAGGCCCTGGTTAAGAAAGGGATGAATCCCTTAAGCTGTGAGAGGGAAATGAGATCAGTGAGCTCGAAATACTGAGTATCACCTTCCCCAGAAACCTCTGGGCCTATAGCATCAGACTCTCTTCTTGGCAAAATGGGAGCATTTGAGGATACCATGCACTACTGCCTTGCAGGATGGAGAATGCCCCATGGTGCCTGAGCACCTCTTTTCCTGGCCATTAATCCAACAATCGAATTAATGTCAGAATATATACACCTGGAACCTAACACAGAACGAAAAGCCATTCCCGATGTAGTAGCTGCTGGGTCCAGTCAGCACATACTGGCAGATGCTGAGCCTTCTGAGGCTGAACACCAGTGCATTGGATCAAGAGGGACTGAATACAAAATTGGCTAAAGAAAAGCACACTGATGTGCAAGCAAACTTTCTGATCCAGAGTTTAATATTAGGAATCAGACACTAGGAAATGATGCTGATAGGCAGCTAGATTGTCTGGAAGATCAGGAAAATGGGGGTCCATTTTAAAAGAAGCAGAAATGGAAGAACTTCTAAGATACACCGCCGAGGAAAAGTGGGAAGACTTGGAGAAATCTGTATGGTAAGTGATATAAGAAAGATACCGGAGTCCTCCCACTATTTGTGAGGAGCACTCAGAGGATTCTTTATTTAAACAAGATGCCATTTATGGGTGAAGATAGATGCTGACTGATAGCAAACCACTGTAGGAGGGTCTGGAGGTCTGTGACAGGAAGAACATCTTTTCTAAACTCCAAGAACAAAGTGATGGGCCTTGTGTTTCCGCTAACCAAGAAGGGACCAGCCTGGAAGGCTTCCTTGGGCTCTGAGGCCATATTCTCTACCCCTAGAAATCCTGCTTCCCTCTACTGCTATGTGTGGTTACAGGAAAGGCAGTAGTATATGCTTAATATAAGCCCCAAAGAAGAATTGTAGTGGAGATACCTGGGGTTTGGGAACAAAGCATTATGCACACATTGGAAAAAAGAGTTATTGGATTGCTTCTGGGCTCTGGTTGAGATGAAGGACCTACCTGTGAAGTAATAAATGGGCATGTGGCCACCTACCAGGAGCAGGCATTTTTTAGACCCACTAAGCAATGATGTCAGGCAGGTCTGGTAGCAATCCGCTGTGAGATGGCTTACGAACAGTATAAGCACTGTTTGTCTATAATTAGACAGGAGTGGTGCCTGAGAAGAGGAAGCATTTCTGTGAGCAGGAGTATACCCACATCTTCTGCCAACATGGCAGCAATATCTGCTTCACAACCACGGCTCAGCTCTGTGAACAGTTCAGTGCAGCCACCCCGTAGAGCATGAAAGAGGGCGGGGCTTGTGTGAGTTGCAAACAAAAGGGAGCAGTGACCCACTGGGCCACTTGGTGTCCTACTGCCCTGGTCACACCATGTGTAGAATGGTAAGAGGCTGAAAATGTAAGTGATCTCACGCTGAGTAGCTTGCCTGATTGCTTAGGAGCCATTAAAGGAAACTATTGTGAGATTAGGACAGGAAATCTGAGGAGCCTCATGCAGACTTATGATGCTAATCATGGAGTTAACCTGCCATCCTTTGCCAAGGAGCATCTAGAACAGAAGAGGCAGAAACAGCCAAGGAGACAGAAAGATCTCTCCAGTTGACCTCAGTCTGCTTCTAGGTCACCCTTGGGTTGGACAGTGGATGCCTGAGTAGAGCAGTGCGTGGGCAGGGATGGAGGTGATACCAGATGTGTCAACACAGACTCTGCTTCCAGAGTCATGCTGCTACAGCATCTGGGTAGCTTCCCACTGGGTAGCAACAGAAACCAGAAGAGTCCTGGTATGCTACCATTATTTAAGTGGCCTTCAAACCTCAATGATGACTTCATGACATCACACCTCTTTCATCTTAGAGAAATTCATCGTGAGTGGCGTTGATGTGTTCTGAGCAACTGCTGTAGTTTAAATATTTGTGTTTCCTCACTATTCATATGTTGAAAACTGAGGCCTACTATTGTAGTTTTAGGAGGCAGAAGTTATAAGAGATGATTATATCATGAACATTGAGACTGTGAATGGGATTGTAACTTTATAGAAGAAGGCCCCAAGAGCACACTCATCCTTTCCACAACTAGATGATACAGTGAGAATTCACCGCCTACAAACCAGAGACTAGATGATCATCAGATGCTGGATCTGCTGATGCCTTTGATCTCAGACTCCCAGCTCAAAAAAAATGTTTATGAGCCATTCCGTAATTGGTACTTTGTTGTAGTGGTCCAAAGAGACTACTAGCATGTGAGGCTTGCTAGTAAGTGCCAGCTCCAAGGCCTTATACAGTGTTCAATCTGCCTACACTGAATTCTACATCATATATGATCCCCACTGTGACTCTGTGTATCAAGAAATGAAATAAAGGATACCATACTGACTGAGATAAGATAGTTATCAGTGGGCATGCTGTTACACAATAGAGACAGCAAAGAGCACACTTAGCCTCCATGTGGCTAGTTAGGGCATGTCTTAGGGCACCCCTGCCAATGTCAATGGGAGCTAGACAAAGACAGCCCGGGATGAACAGGACATGGTGACCAGCAAATTGGATCCTTCAGAAATGTGTCTGTGTTGTCCACAAGGTCCGACTTTAGGACTAGCCAAATGTGCTACTAAAAGATGAACATATAGGAAGTTTAGAGGAGGGGTCACAGGAAGTAGAGGAGGGGCCACAGAGAATCACTTAAGCTTCAAGACTAGCCACAGCTTGAGGTGGAGAGTACTGGGAAGGCTAGAGTCATCCATTTGCTTTCCCCTCATCCATGGTTAGTGAAGGACACCAGCAGCTTGGAGGGCTAGCACTGCTGAGCTTGAAAAGTGGGTCCTTCTACAGGCTTTAACACTCCCTAGGAAGTCCACCAAGCCTCGGCTCGAACAAGATCAAGAACAGCTTTTCCTGCTGCCCAATTCTGCTTCTCCTTGAAGACACTGGTCCCAAGATACCTCTTAAATAATGGAATCTCATTTTAGATTCTTTTCCCCAGAATAGGCAACCCTATTATCAATACAAGCAATCTCAGCTCCTCAGATAGATTCTGGGCCAGTGGGACCCCTGTAAAAAGTCACAGCTCAGGGAGCAAGGAATACCCTTGGAAGGACTGATATATGACACATTGAGTGGTTTCCCTCAGTGGCAAATTGTGATATCTTTACTACGTGTTCTCTGTAGATGTAACCATCTTGTTAAATAGGAAACACAGAGCCAAATACAGAGTTAAAAGCCAAGAGGTCAGAGCAATAGCTAAGAGCTGAGATTAAAAACCTTACCCTTCACTGTCACTGCTGTCCTACCTCTCCGTAAGAGACCTACTTCCTGTGTGTTTGTCCTTTTTATTGACTTTCTATTCTGCCTTCTCATTGGTTGTAAACCCAACCACATGACCTCCTCTTCACTGCCCATCTATACAGACCTCCAGGTCTTCTATGGTTGGTATTGAGATTAAAGGCGTGTGTCTCCATGCTGGTGGTATCCTTGAACACACAGAGATCTGCCTGTCATGTGATTGGGATTAAGGGCGTGTGCTACCACTGCCAGACTTCTGCTATGGCTTGCTATTAGCTCTGACCCCCAGCCACTTTTGTTTATTAACATACAAATAAAATCACATTTCAGTACAAATAAAATATCACCATAGTTCTCTCTCTCTCTCTCTCTCTCTCTCTCTCTCTCTCTCTCTCTCTC
>CABHPP010123202.1:0-17482 GCA_902168425.1 Peromyscus attwateri
GGAGGTTCCTATGAATCCATTCGGGTAGGAACAAGAGTTGGGCTCATTAAATCAATCAAAACAGCAGTCAGTTCAGTTGAGTCTAAAAAGCCATCTTGTCTTTGTGAAAAAACGAGTTGGAAGGACAAGGGTTCCTAAGCCCCATTTAGAGTCTTAGCTGAAGCAAATGGTGGGTAGTTGTTAGTGCCCAGGGTGGGAATCGCTGGGCACATGGCTGTGCTGTGTTTTCCCTCTTAGTCTGTGGGCAGAGCCTCCCCAGTTCCAAAGGCTCTGTCAGTGGGGCATTCTGGCGAGAGGTTGCTGTAGCACACGGAACAGATGACAGGACCACAGGCAGTCTGTCCCCTTCTAGGGAATAAGGCGAGGATTCCTTTAACACAATGTGACAACTAATCTCTCTATAGCCTCTGACTGAGAGGTTTTAATTACTACTGTGAGGTACGCACCTGATTTCTCCATACACATAAACAGCCGGGGCTTCCTTGTGGCTCTTTAGCATTACAGGGCATCAGTAAACCCCCGAGTAAGTTGATCCCAACTCCTGTTCTCCTCTCACTTTGCTTCTTTTCTGTGTTTCTCTCTCCCTTCGTTACCTTGGAATTCATGAGAAAAGGTTTATCGATATTATTCTGCAAACATAAGGCTGAGTCCTTCAGCTCTCCTTCCCCTCTCAGCGGCCTCAACGAACCCGGAGGTGGTTGCAGGGAAGGAGGTGTCCTCACAACCTTGATGGCATTCGGATGAAGACGCCTTTTGGGAGAGAGAGCATGCGCTTCCATGGATCGGCATTGTGCAGGAATGGCAGGAGGCAGAAGCACAGGCGTGGAGGAGGGGGCCACACAGGTCGCAGTGGCCGGTTTTGAGCCCTCACCACAACAAAGCCATCTGTGTCGTTCATCAGGTGTAACTGTATCAACACTGCAGCCTAAATGAACGAATATTTGGAAGCGTCAGGATATTTGGTTGCGATAATGTAGTCTGCAAGTATGTGGTGCAGAGCCTGTGTGTACACGAGTACACACGGAGGTCAGATGTCAGCCTTAGGTGTGTTTCTCAGGAACCAATCACCTTGACATTTTTTTTTTCCTTCCAGTTTGCTTTTTGTTTGGTTTGTTTTTTTGGTTTTTGAAACAGGGTCTCCTGCTGGGACTCTAGGCTCACAGAAGAAGCTAGGCTGTTTCCCTGAGCCCCCACCCCCTTCCTGGCACAGGGATAATGTGTGTGCTCCCACCCCTCACTTTTTTGTTTAAACACAAACTCAGTCAAGCTCAAGTCCTCATGGTTGTGCAATAAGCCTTTATTCACTGCACTATCTCTGCAGATCCCGAAAATATTTATTTATATTTAAATATGGGATTATGGCGAAGATCACCATTTATAAATGCTACTGCCTCTTGGCAATACCCTGTTGCAAATAATGCCAAGGATAGTCTTAGGAAATACAAAAGTCAACCATACATAACTTCATTGTCCATAACAAAGCCAAGATCTTCCATTATGAATCACTATCCAGCATTTTAAAAATAGATAGGACACCTGTTGATGTAGAGAGAAAAGGTGTAAATTAAAGAGAAAGAATAGGAAATAATTATGCTGATGCAGCCACATCCAGAGAAAGGTCAACACAGGGCATTCCTTTGTGTACTCTGGCAAATCCAGTCTTTTGGGGGATAATTTCTGCCCAAAGTTCCCATCAGCACATAGCCTAGGAGAGCCCTGGAGGTTTATGACCCTTCCCTTTCAACAATGCTTCTCAGCAGCCACACACCACGACCACTTTACAGGGCAGAACTGACAATGGATGCTTAAGCTGCCACTAACAGTTTTGACCCAAAGGAGACTTCACCACCCTTGCTCACTGCTCTGGAAATGCTTGTGCAGGGTCTAGGCGGCCTTTCTTTTGAGCAACTCTAGCAAGATTTCCTCTGCAAAATCTCCCAAATTCCTTTCATCTCACCCTGATGGGCACCTGCCTTTCTTCTTCTGCATGTCCAGCTTCAGCTAAACAATCAGTGACCTCTACAGCTGCTGCACATGGCTCAGACCATGTTGCCCTGACCTGGTTTAGTCTTCAGTGGCTCTGGGCTGTCCAGTGTCTTGCCTCTACCTTTCTGTTACAAAAAGCATTCTCTTTACTGGGCATCTTAGAATTGGACTGTTTTCCTTTATCCAAATCCATCCTGCACTTCTTCATTTTAAAATCTTTGTGTTCTACACCACTCTTCTCAGTGTTCCATCCTCAGAGTCACCTCAACCCATCAAAAACCTGTGCATTTTTAAAGATGCAGTCAGATTACCTCATTTTTCCAGGGCCCATCCCTTTTAAGCTTCCATCCCATCTTCCTCGCCAATCTTTGGGGCTCTGTTCTCAATGTGTAGAGGAGGAGACTTGATGGACATGGAGAGGAAGAGGGTTTAGCTTCAGCTCTGTTACCAACAAATGTTAACCATGCCCTCGTCACCCCAAGACTCAGTTCCTTCACTCACCAATGGGATGGTTGTGCATTACATGGCTTTCAAAAGTCCTTCCCCTGATTTTACTCTCCCATAAACTTTCTAACTCTTTTATGGTAAGACTAATAATGCCACATTCACCTAATGCTTCTTGCTTCTCTGTACACAGGTATCTTACACACCGCAGGCACCAAATACTCATTGAATGAAACCGAATCTCTTGCTGCAGTTAGATCGTTCATACTTTTGTTTTCATGTGTGATATGGAAAAGAGAGGATGTATGACATTTATTTGATTACTATTTACAATTTCCTTGTGTTCATACACGGTGCTTGTTTTGGTAAATTTACATTTTAAAAAGTCATTTTCCCACTCTTCTCTTTTTCCTTTTCTTAAATAAAGTGTATCAGATAAGCAATGGTTTGTGAGTGGATACGCTCCAACTCTCCATCACAAAGAAGCATGCTTTGGGCATTTGTTTACGGGAAGCTTAGTCCATCTCCTAAGCCCACAGCCACCAGAGCTTGGGACCAGTCTGCTACATGAGGTAGGTGATCATCCATGTGATGTGATTTCAGAAGCGCTGATGAGGCTGCCATCTGCCTACCACGTGTTTGTGATAAAATAATTTTTCTTTTGGTTTCAGACATCTATGTCTCTCAAGGGAATCCTGGGAAGGTGCTCTGCCTCAGACTATCCTTGAGAATCCGTTGGCCAGCAACAGTTGCTTCCCATGCTTTGTGCAGAGTCCATGTTCTGTGAGACACTGATGGGTGGTTCATGAAAAAGAGCTTCAGTACTGAGAGCTTTGGAAGACAAAATAAAGCTGAACATCTTTCTAGGTGTGGGACCTCTTGGAACCTGGAGATGGCAAACTTGCACAGCCTAACCATGGAGTCACACTTCCAAAACTTTCATAGCTTCAGAACTAGAACCTTCCTGATGGTGTGTGTGGGGGGGGGCATGTATATATGTGTTCATGAGTGTATATAAGTGCCTGTGGACTCTAGAGGTCAATGTTGAGTGTCATTGTTACCATACACACACACCCTTTTGGGGTAGTGTCTCTGATGGAACCTGGCATTTATTGATTTGGCAAGACTAATTGGCCAATGATTCCCAGCTTTCCTCCTTTGTCTGTCCCTCTACATCACTGGAGTTTCAGACATGCTACCATGCCCGGCTTTTTATGTGACTACTTGGAATCCAAACTCAGGTACTCAAGCATAGCAAGCATTATAAAACAAACAATCAAAACAAACAAACAAACAAAAACAAACAAACAAAAAACAAACAAACAAACAAACAAACAAAACATCAACTGAGTCATCTCTCCAGCCCCAATCCTTTCAGCCTTTGTGATTAATTATTAAATCAGGTGTCCCAAGGGTCTAAACTGTCACTAACAATATCTTAGGAAAAACTGTCACAGGGAAGTATAAAAGCTAGCCAAATACCAGACTCAGAGAGGCAATCAAGACCTCAGTGGAGGAAATCGCTGTATGTAACACAGACCACTGCAGCTAGCAGCCCAGCAGAGCTCTGCTTGGCAGGTGAAAGTGCTCAGCAGGTGGCAGAGGTCTCATTCTATCCTGGGCATCAGCCATCATCTTCTCTCTCACGAAGTTGCAGCTCACTCACCTCTGCTTGTCTGTCCTCACACTTCCCCTGAGTGACCTTGAGGGACTCGAGAAAGCAGGTGTCATTTCAGCAGCACAGTTGTTGAATGCCACACTGCCCTGTGAGGATTCTATCCAAGGACTTAAGAAGGCTGTGCCCGTCAGCTGCCCGGACTATTGCTTAGCTCATTAAATAAAACATGGAGATTTTTATTCCAGGAGATGGTGTCAATGGCAGGGATGGGTTAGAAATCAGTACTCGTTTCCTATTAATGCAGGGTTAAAAAGAGATAATTGGGTATTTCCCCCTTGACTTTCCAAATATCTGTGTGGCTCTTTCTTTACATAAACTCCTTGAGTTGAATGGGTGAACCACAAACTGTAAAAGAAAGAGCACCCTTTCTGTAGCTAACTGAAGGGTCCTCATGTGAGTGGCTGGACTGTGGAGCAGAAAAGAAAGATGGGAGCAGGTGCAGACGATGGAGAGTTGCAGAGAGCCTGCTGGAACTCTTGGGAGGCCCAGGGCAAACCCTCTTGCTCACCGTAGTAGGCGAACCAGGGCTAGAAGGCCAGCCAGCTCAAGTAGACATGGCGAATAGTCCGCTCTGGCTCCTTGGACAGGCCAGGGTAAGCTCCCTCCACAGTCCTGTCCAAGCTGCCCTCCTCACATGTGCTGCTACTGCTATTCCAGTACAGCCCAGCTTGTCTCTTGCCTCTCAGTGTGCCTAGAATGTCTCAATCACTACCTCTCTGCTGGATCACAATCTCCAGAAAGTCGGGGGTAGTTTCTGTGGCTCTGGTCCATCACACACCAGAGGCTAGGTGTTTGGCTAACAATAGCTCCCTGCTTCCTTTGAATTCCTCCCACTGGTCCCACTGGTCCCATGAGCTACTCAGTCAGCATCAGGACGCCTCTTGTATTGTTGTGCTGACACTTTCATTTGTACATTGAAGTGTCACTCCTGTGCACCCCGCACTATGCAAACATATGCTAATTGAACCATACAACAAAGGTGCACACTTAGCCAAGAGGAAAGATGCATCTGCCGCTTTAATGGACACCAGTACAAAGAGTGGGTTACTTTATAGTGTAAAGTGTAAAGAGGGGGCGGGGGTCAGACTGTTTGGACCCAAGAGAGCTATGGGAGAGATGGAGTCTCCCTCCCCCGACCTTTAGGTCCCTGGTTCAAGGGCTGGAGGACCGAGGACTGTCTTGGCCATTCTGAGCAGGGCCAGTGCCACCTGCTGGTGGAGCCGGGCTGAGCTCCCAGCAGCACATCCTCATCTGCTAGGGTGGCAGCCCGGCAGGGGGCTAATGAGAAGGGAGGTGTAAGGCAGGAGCTTCCACTGCACAAGCAATTACAGCCATTCAAGCTGCTGACAGGGCAGTCAGCTGTAGGGCTGCTGGCAGTGGTGTCTGCTGTTACCTGTGCCACAAAGTGTCTCCCTCCTAATGAGGTTATTACTAACCCACTGGCTGATGGGACCCTCAGGCCTCTCCTCTCTCTGCCTTCCTGCTTGTAGGTCAAGGCTAGCTGGTCTTCAGGACAGTCTTAAGGTCTAGCCCATATTAAAAGGGAACGATTACACCTGTCACTCAGCTGATGGTTCTGTGCTTGGCCTCTGGCTGAGTTCTGGACTGAGAAGATGTGGAAGATGCCTGTAGTGCTCTGGATCCTTGACGATCTGTGCTGCCCTTTACAGGTGCTCTGCTAGTGATTCCCGACTGATGCCTGGTCCACATGCCCTTGAGTCTCTTGGTGTCTGCATCCATGACTTCTTACCTGGGTCACAATGCTTCCTCCCGATCAGTTTTCAGCTTCGGTCTCTTGTGTGACCTCCCGTACCTAGTCTATAATACACTGCCTTCAATGGTGTTGTTTTCAACCTGGTCCTATAAAGGCTAATGAGGGAGGGAGCTGGGGAGATACTTCAGTCACTAAAGGACATGTCATGCAAGTATGCAGACCTGAGTTCAATGCCCAGCATCCAAGCAAAAGAACCTACTGGCCAGCTCTGTATCATAATCGCTAAAAGCCCAAGTCCTGGTGAGTGACCCTGTCTCAAAAAGCAAGGAAGAATAACATTGACAGTTGACTTCTGGCCTACACACGCACCACACCTGCATGCATACAGACAAGCTGGGTGAATGAAGCCAAAGAGTTAGTTACCTACTTAAGAGTGGGAAGTCTTCTAGAACAGCCTCACAGGATGGCTCACAGAAGCCATGTTTCTGTGGGAGTTGGAAACACACACACACACACACACACACACACACACACACACACACACACCATTGTTGCATTTCACCTGCCCCAGATCTCTCTGTTAAGACTTTTAAAACTCTTTCGCCAGGTCAAACCCATTCCTAGGTGCAGATACCCCTAGCCTGGCATCTTTCTCCATCCCCAGCAAATTACTCTTTCTGCCTTTCTTTTTCAGCCCCCACCTTCAGCCTACATCTTCCGGAGCTAGAATAAACCAGGTAGCTATTATTCCCAACAGTGTTGGTACCTTAGTGGATGCCCCAGAGAGGATTTACGGTTGTCTGACCATGACAGTGCTTCCTTATGCCCTTTGCAGACCCCAGAACTCCCCCACAGTGATCTCTTGGCCATGTCTGGATGACACCGGGACATAAGAACAGGATGCCAATGGCCAAAACCTTGGAACAAAGGCATGGACCCCGGCAGACTCAACCTGCGGCTGCCTGGGTCCAGTGAAACGCCCTGCCGCGCTCCACCTCTCACAACAGCTGGCCCACGTGTCACAGCCAATTAGGCTTTGGAGGGAGTGAGAGAGAAAAAAGTGACACTGCGTATTGACCCCCCGCTGTCACGGGGCAGATGTGGAGGCCAGCACGCGGCCCCCGCACGGCCACGCCGCTAATTAATCACCTTGGCCACCGAGTCGTGACAGCGCTTTGCTTTGCGCGATGCCAGGAGCCTGGCACCTGCCGAGCTACGCGCCCGCAGGAGGAGAGCCCTCCGCCACCAGCCATCTCCTTCCTCAGCTGTCCCGCCAAGCCAGTTTCTGGCGAGTTCTCATTACACCTGTGGTGTTAAAAGGCAAGGCGGAACAAACTTTTCAAAGTCAGTGGTAATTACACACAGCGCAGGCTGGAGGAGCTCGTGAGCAGCCAGGCGCAGAGGAAGAGACTAGGGGGAACCTAACCAGAGGATGCTCTTTCTGCGCAAGCCTGTGCAAACAGGCAATGGGACTGTGCACCCTATGACCACAGCTCCCAAGACACAGAACTGGGGTTGCCTGAGCACAAGGACCTCGTCAGAATTTCTTATCCTTGTCACTCCAGCTCCGGGCACAGTACGGTGCGCTTAAACGTGCACTTAGAAGTATTCGATGACAGGATGAATTGCAGCTGGCTGTTACCTTCAAGGAGCTCCTGGCCAGCTGGGGACAAAGGACATGCCAGGTCGTTCATTGCAGTGCAGCCTGCCAGTGTCTGGCGTGTTGTAGGGCGGGGCAGGGGTGTAGAGTGGACAGAGAAGAGCGACAACAGCCCTCGTTTCAACCACAGAGCGCTCAAGCGATCCTGTTTTGGTGGGCAACTGCCTGGGGGAAGTCTTGAGTGAATCAAACTTGTTTCTATTAGAACTCCAAATAAGCTCTTCTCCTCTAGGTAAAGCCTGCCCCTATTCACTCCCAAACTAAATGCAGACAAGGATGCCTGGGGCAAGGGCAAGGGAGGTCTTGGAGCAGACTGTGCATGTATGCTTTATTATGATGTTGGGACTCATCACCCACTCAGGCCTATTGAATGGAGCCTAAATTCAGCTGAAGTCAGGTGTACTGGTCAATGTGCAAAGGACAAGAGACTGTGGGGTGTTCAGTCCCGCATGGGACGGCTGTATGACATCTCCCTTTCCCCCTAAGGTTTAGGAAACATAGTGGGAAAGGTAACAAAAAATGTAAGAGCCACAGGCCTGGGGAGGTTGCTGCAAAATAACATCTTTACATTCATGAACTCACAGTAGCTGTGGTTTGTGGCACAACTCCTGTGCAAGATCAAGGCAGTCAATATCCCAGCATGAAGAGGGAAGGACTCGTGAGGTCCTATCCCTAGCCAAGGAGCCACTGGCAGTTGGTGAAGGCTAGTGGAGGGAAGCCGATTTTCTTCAGCGGTGTGACTCGTGGTAGGTTGTAAGTTGTTTGTGTCCCAATAGATTGTGCCCTACACCCATGCAGCATTAACTGGATGCAGTGAGTTGAGAGAGATACAGACAGAGACACAGATAGAAGGATGGATATAAGTTGGGCGGGGGATGTGGGTAGCCTGAGAGAAGTTGGGAGGTGAGTGCAGGTGTGCCCTCTGCGGTATATGGCATTTGCAGGTATGTGGCATTTGTGTACTGCAGGAGAATAAATATTATTTTTTTTAAGTTAAAAGTGAACTCAGTCAACTTGTTTCTCAGTATATCTTCAGATGCCCTTTTTGGACATAATTTTATCTTGCTAATTAACCTTTCAAAGCAGAATCAAACTAAATATTAAAAAACAGGGCTTGAGGACTTGGTCTAAAAATAGAGGAGGGGGTGGAATTGGAAATAGGAAAAATGATCCCACAAAAACAGAACACAGCAGATATTAAAAATAAAAATAAAGTGTGCAGAGTAGACTTTCATAGATGCTGCTGCAACCAAGTGAAAAGCAGCTGACCTCAGCTGGTTCAGGGAGGCAGCCCTTCAGCTGTGCTCAGCGGCCTGCAGCCCCTACAGAACCTTCCAGGTGTCTTTCCCTCCACCGAGGATGTCTCCCAGACCAGTGGGAAAAGGTTTCTAGTTTAAAAGCCAAAGACTCCATCTTGTGGTTAAATGAAAAATCGCAGCTCCTCTAGCACAGTTTGAAAGCAAAATTGTCAAGCAGCTCAAGAGTCCCAGATTCCCTCAGCAAACCATTGATTCTGGACACGGGGTCTGCATCAGCCAGGCTTCCTTCCCTGCTGCCTATGCCTTCCTCCTTGTAAACAGCTTGTACCTTCTGCAAAAGCTTTCCCACACTCCCAACCCTGTAAACCAAAGGTTCTCAACCTAGGGGTCACGACCCCCTGGAGGTTAAACAACCCTTTCATAGGAGTCATATATCACATATCCTGTATATCATATATTTACATTATGATTCATATCAGTAGCAAAATTACAGTTATGTGTAGCAATGAAAATAATTTTATGATTGGGGGTCACCAACTGTTTTAAAAGGTTGCAGCATTAGGAAGGTTGAGAACCACTGCAGAAAACTGAATACTGATCACTCATTCACCCTCACACACCCCACACACCCCCATAGTCAGCCCCTGTCCTTATTAGGCTACAATCCTACTTCACAGAGGAGAAAAGGAAGTCACAATCGTACGCTGTCACATATAGTGGTATTCTATTTGTACTGAAATGTGATTTTATTTGTATGTTAATAAATAAAGTTGCTTAGGGGTCAGAGCTATTAGCAAGCCATAGCGAAAGCCAGGGCGGTGGTGGTGCACGCCTTTAATCCCAGCACTTGGTAAACAGAGCTAGGTGGATCTCTGTGTGTTCAAGGATACAGCTAACATTGGAGACACACGCCCTTGATCTCAATACCAACCATAGAAAACGTGGGAGGTCTGGACAGAGAGGCAGTGACGAGACAGCCACGTAGTTAGTTTATAACCAATGAGAAGGAAGAAACAGAACTCCTTATAAATCAACCGCACAGGAAGAAACTCCCTTTTCGGAGAGCTCTCTTGGCGAAAAAAGCTAGCTGGCGGAAAGCGGGTAAGCTTCTAGCTCTGACCTCTTGGGCTTTCACCTTTACATTGGCTCTGTGTTTCTTATTTAATAAGGCGGTCGGTTACATCTACATTTGGCGCCCAACGTGGGGCAGGAATTTCCACCTAAAACCTGAAAAAAGATTCTAAAACGGAGCTAAAACAGCTTCCTAGTTGTCTTTCTCAAGTTAGCTGCAGCCTGCGGGCTTGAGCTACTGTATGGCGGGTTCCTGGTGTACATGTTTGACCTGCAGTATGGCGGGAATGAGGCCTCTGCAAGTGGCACATTAAGCTGCATGGTGGATTTAGCCTTTCCTAGCACAAAACAAAAGAAAGAGGTTTCTGGGCTACACGCTGCTTTGATAGAAACATAGACCCACAAAGGCTCCCAGAGCTGGTGGTAAACGTATCACCGCCATGTTGGGAAGCTGAGGTGGGCGGAGCCAGCAGCCACAGTACCTTTTCAGTCTTAGAATGCTGCAGTTTAAAACAATTGATTCACGATAAGACAGATTCAGATGGAACAAGACTTTAAATGCTTTAAAATGTGTGTAAAAATGTACGTAGGCTTCAAAGAGAGATAAAAAGGAATATATACAGTTATATAAAGAAATTGTTTTGAAAAATGAAGTCTTTAAAGAGACAGTAAAGGTAGTATAAAATATAAGCCACGTAAAGATGGATATCACACAGAGAATCTGGATTGTGTTGTCTTTGGGATTCTTAACTGCAGAGAGATATTTGATTGTAAAGGAAGCTGAGTTAAACCAATATGTATATTTTAAAGATACCTTGACTTCAAAATTTGGATGTAAAGATATGTTGCTTTGGAAAGGAAGCTCTGATTTTGTTTCCACAGAAAGCCAGAGGCTATGGATTTGTTCCAGATTAAGATACATCAGGTTTGACCAGCCAAGACCACCTGAAAGGTCTCCGATGACACCATGGCCCAGACGATCCAACATCCAGAACCGTTTCAAGGCAACTGGCTCAGACGATACACCCTCACGGACTACTCCATGATCCTAAAATTTTCTTTGTATCCCCATAAGATACAGCGCCCCCTTCCAGCAGGAAGCAGTAAGAGAAGCTACGCCCAAATTCCCAAATTATATGTAATTTACTTTGTTAAGGTTAAAACCTTCCTTTTTGAAAAAAAAAAAAAGGGGGGGGGGGAAGTGCTGTGGGATGTTCTGTATGGCAAATGTGTTGCTAATAAAGCACTGATTGGCCAGTGGCTAGGCAGGAAGTAGGCGGGACTAACAGAATTAAAAGAGCAGGAAGGCAGAAGGAGTGACTGCCTGCCAGCCTGCCAGCCAGCAACCGCCAGGACAAGCAGCATGTAAAGATGCCGGTAAGCCACGAGCCATGTGGCAAGGTATAGAGGTATGGAAATGGATAACTTAAGATATAAGGACAGTTAGCAAGAAGCCTGCCACGGCCATACAGTTTGGAAGCAATATAAGTCTCTGTGTTTCCTTGGTTGGGACTGAGTGGCTGTGGGACTGGCAGGTGAAAGAGATTTGTCCTGACTGTGGGCCAGGCAGGAAAACTTAAGCTACAGTCACATATCTGAATTTGCATGGTCAATTCCAAATGAGACTTGAACTTCTCCTTAAGGGCGGGGCAGAAAGTGCAAGGGGTCAGTCCTAAATTCACAGTTCACGATAGCAGCCAGGGCTGTTCTTGCAGATTTGATCGTGGACTGGAGTGGGGGACAAGCCGGTCCATCAATCTCAGTAAGGAAATGTGACCGGCAGCCTTCCGAGCAGCCTCAAGGACTGAGGAATAGGTAAACCCAACCATACAAAGAAAACCTTGCATTTACCAGAGACAAAAGTTATGGGGGTATCAACTGACTGCAGAATGTTCTCCATACCTGAATACTGTCACCATTTAAAGTGACTTGGCAGCTACTTCATAGTATTAGCCACCATGATCACTCAGAAGATAGTTTTTATGTCAGAACAATCTACCTAACAACTCTAGGAAGAGAAATGAGAAATACTGTTGTTCTAAATAAGGCTTCAAAGGATAACAAGGAAGAACTTTGGCTAGGTACCCTTGAGAAGTCTGTGGTTCAACCATTAAAAGCTGTTCCTTATACTAGAAGGGACCTGGCTGTCTACAGAGAAATTTCTCCATACTCCATTCCCAGTACACCTGCTAGTGTGTTTGCGAGGCCAGAGGTATTCACTCGGATGCTGGGGTGTCTCTGCTGGCCTGGCTTGTTCTAATAAACCTGTACCCCTGTCTGGAGGCAGCCTGGGAGGTTGTATTTGGCTGGTTGCAAGCAGCGGTCAGTAAGCCCTCCTAGCACTGGAAGCTTGAGCCCAGCTCACATACTGGGTTAGAAGGTTGGGACACAGTGGCCTGTGGCCAGTCACCATCTTCCCCTTGATGGACATGGTAGATACTGAGGTTGAGAGCTTCCTGGGCAATATGCTTCTGAAATCTTCTGAGTTTTGAGGGCACTCTGTGAAATCTTGTCGTACGTTCCTGTGATCCAAGAGACAAAACCAGATTAAGCCAGAGGAGTGTTGAGATGTTGGTGACCGGATAGGAGAGAGAAGCTAAAGATCACTGATAGTGACAGAAGGAAAGGGGGTTTAGAAGCAGTTGCTGTGGCAATTCAAGCTGCTCATTTTAATCTGGGTCTTTGGAGACAACAAAATGTTTTTAAAGAATACTGTGTAAAAGTAGTGACTAGTACTACAAGCCCCATGTGGCCCTCATTCATAGCTAATATTATTTCATATTATACCTGAACTGCTTGTTTAACTGCCCTTGAAACTAACTATAATACCACCATCACACTAAAAATTATCAAGAATTTTCTAATACCATCAAATATTTAGCATTCCTATTTTTCTTGCTGTGTAAAACTCATGACCATTTGTTGGTTTTGAATCAGATCACAAATAAAGCTTGTGCCTTGTGTTTTGGTCAGTGTTTTCGTCGACTTGACACAAGCTAGAGTCATTTGGCAAGAGAGAATCTATTGAGGGATTGCCTCCATCAGATTGTCTGTAGGCAATTTTCTTGATTAATGATTGACGTAGGAATCCCAGCCAACTGCGGATGATACCACCCATGGGCAGGTGATCTGAGTGGTACAAGAATGCAGGCTGAGCAAGCCAGGTAGAGCAAACAGCAAGAAGTTCTTCTCTGTGGACTCTGCTTCAGTTCCTGCTTCTGTCTCTGCCCTGACTGTCCTCAATGGTGGACTGTGGTCTGCAAATGTAAACCAAATAAACATTTCCTCCCCAAACTGCTTTGGGAATGCTATTTACCACAGCAGTGCAAATCAAAAATCTTTCAAAGCAATTTAACACCATAGGTAAAGCCAGATATACTTCGACTGGCATCCTGGTCCCAGCACTGAGCTGCTACATGGCTTGGCTTGAAGATTCTTGAAGTCTCTGTGTTTTAATTCCTTACAGTATGAAATGAAAAATCAGAGGAGACTATAGAAATGTGGGGATTGAGGAGAATGGTTATGCAACACTCAGTATATAAGTATTTTCTTTTGTAGCCTTCTTTCTCTTTGTTTCCAGGCTGGCTCCTTGAGATGGACTCTGTTGCTTGACTGCCAAGCAGCCATTTTCTTCTTATTTCTTATTAATAGAACCCTACCTTGGCTCTGGTCCAGTCTGGAGTGTTCATGGACTCGGTGTTGTTGGACTCTTCTCCTGCGGCCCCATAGGAAAAACCATACTCTTAGCTGTTCACAGTAATCCCATACTCCTTTGCGAATATTTGATCGAGGGTTGTGTAGGTGGCCTAACAGTGGCTAATGAGGACAGTAAGAAGGACCTCTGGAAAGATCTGGAAACAGTCTTCAACCTGATGGAGAACTGTTCCCCGTCCTTTCAGAATTGGGAACCGCTTGTGTGAGGACGTGTATTATGAGGCACTTCAGCAACCCTCTTGCACCCTAAGAGCAGATATTCTTGACAACATGTTATGATGATGTAGAACGATGAGAACTTGACTTCTTTAGAGACAGAAGTGCCCACTGTGAGTGGACACAGGGCAGTTTTTCAACTGGCTGGTGACTCAGAACCCAGCACTCACAATGGTATCTTATTGTACTGTGATATAGCAAGGAAACAGATTGTATTCCAGATCTGTGAATTTGGGGACACCGTTCAGGTGCACACAAAGCCATCTCATTACTGTGGCTTCATCATATGTATGCTTAATCCCCCTTCAACATGGATCCCTGAGGTAGGAGCTTGTGGCTTATGTTTGCCCTGGATGCTTTCGGTCCTGTCACTTTGTCACCCTTAGCTTGTGGGTTTTTTGTTTTTGTTTTTTTGTTTGTTTGTTTCTGATTGAGACTTCAAGCTTGTTCTCTTGTAGCCTTATATCCACATCCTAGGGAGTGTGAAGGAGGAAAAGAGAAGCACAGAAAACCACACAAGCCCTGAGGTTTCCACACACTTCTAGGGAAGGCTGGAAAACTGTTTTTTTTTTTGGAGTCCATCTTGCCACACTGTGTCGAATGAGGAGTCACCCAAGAAAGCTGAGGAGAAGTAGCCGGGAGACAGAAACATGGTCCAAGCACCTGTAGAAACGGATGTCTCTGGTGCTCTCGGTGAGTGGAAGGACCTACAAGCGCACATCTAACTTGGCACCAACTAGTCTTGAGCGGGGCTTAAAGTGGCATCAGATTTCTAGATCCCCATGTCATGAAGCCGATCAGATCTGCAGTGCCAGCAAGAAGGGACAGCTCCTGCCTAACGGTTCTGCAGCCCCCTCTGCATTCCTGCTCATGGATTCCGGCATCCTTCCATTAGCTAGTTTACATCTTTGGCTCTGTTTACCCTCCTAGGAGACCCCGTGGTCTCAATCTTGGTTGAGTGCTATCATTCCCTCGAGAGCTTTAGAAGTTTCTCACCCCGAGATCACCAAAAGACCCACTAAATCAGTCTCTTTAGAGGTAGGGCTCCGGGCTCTGCACTTCTCTCTCAGGCCACTCCCCTGTGCAGCCAAGACTGTGCACCTGTGCACTAGAGCAATGGTTTGAGGTCCTGGCCACATTTCAGAATCATCCAGGGACTTTTTGGAAAATTCTGATACCAAGTTTCTCTTCTAGAGAGTCTGGCTTAGTTGTGGTGGGAAGGGTCTGGGAAGGGATAGTTCTTCAGGCTCGCCAGGTATTTCTAACATGCAGCAAGACTGAAAAGTCTTGTGTGGTACTACTGCAGACCTTGGCAGGGATGGATGAAGGCTTCTCTCCCTCCCCTTGTTTCTTCTGAACAATAAAATGGCTGAGGTGGTGTCAGCCGGCACATCCATATGTACAACCAGAAGGTTGGGTCTCCAGCCACATGGCACTTTAGGACCTCCTGAGGGAGTTTTTGAAGATTTCTACTTGCTGAGGCAGGTTCCTGAGATTAGATTGTCATTGTCTGACATTTGCTGCATTTGCTCTGAAAGCAACTCCTGGGTTCTGACGCACAGTCAAGGCAAGGACCTCCATGAAGCAGTAATCACAATGGTGACAATGGTCCATAAAAGTCATACCTGTTCCCCTTCCAGACTGTGTCCCTTCCACGGGTAAGGCGAAGAGCTGTTTATTTAGTATTTGAAATCAGCTTTTGCATTATTTCATTGTAGCTGTTAGCCCTGGCATCTTCTGCATCCACAGAGGATGATCTTGTTTAAGAAGTGAGCTGGCCCTTCCTCTCCAGCTTTTCACTGTCACCAGGCATGACAAAGTCCCTGGAAGTTTTATAACTCAGCAACTGAGGTCACCTGCTTCAGGTTGTGTCCAGTGCTCTATATAAATGAGGTCAGCCTTTTGGGCTGCTCTGCCTGTGTTTCTGTGCGTATCTTCACCAAATTGCTTGCTTGGGGTTATGTACACAAGACATATGTTATGGTAGTGACAGATATTCCTGGAGATATAGGTGTGTTCTGCACCCCAGGAACCAGGATGCCATTCAGCTTGGTTCTCCTCACCCTCTTCCAAGGCATCGGGTATCTCTCTCTTCCTCTGCACTGCACAAGCAGCATGGGAGGTATCCCAGTGGCAGGCAAAATGGGAGCATGTCACCCAGTGTGTTCTTGACCCAGGCTGCACAGACGTGAACGGTCCAGTCGCTGCCTCTTTGGTGCCCTATCCCAGGTAGTCTTCAGTTTTTCATCACATCCAGGCACTCTGGAACAACGTAGAACTGTCCCCAAGTGGCTGTGAGGGGAATTACATCCTGTCTGTCTGCTCTGTGCTGGGTGACTATGGATGAGGATCATCATGGGTGCTCACCTCTGTGGTCCTTTGAGACAACAACTTCACAGCCACTCCTCATCAGGCATCTGCCTTCCATCTTCCCTTGTAATTTCAGAAGTATTTCTCTCTCTCTTTCTCTCTCTCTCTCTTTCTTTCTTTTTTTTTTTTTGTTTTTTTTTTTTTGTTTTTTTGAGACAAGGTTTCTCTGTGTAGCTTTGCGCCTTTCCTGGAACTCACTTGGTAGCACAGACTGGCCTCGAACTCACAGAGATCCGCCTGGCTCTGCCTCCCAAGTGCTGGGATTAAAGGTGTGTGCCACCAACGCCCGGCAGTATTTCTTTCTTAAACTTTTATTTGTCTGTTTGTTTTGTGTGTCTGTCTGTCTGTCTGTCTGCCTGCCTGCCTATCTGTCTGTCTGTCTTAGGGAGTATGCATGCCATGTTATATTGCATGTGTGGAACTTGTAGGAGTCAGTTTTCTACTCTCACCAAGTGGGACATGGGGATTGAACTCAGATTAGCTGACTTGGTGACAAGGACTTTCCTAGCTGTGACATTTCAGAGTTCTTCAGTCTCTTCTCCACAGATGTTCAGGGCAGGCACATGTTTTTCTGGACAATTCCTTTGCCCTGCAGAGCATCTAGTCGGAGTCCCAGCTGCTACCCATTCTATAGTAGTAGTGCCCCCACAAGTCCTGGCATTAAAAAAAAAAAAAAAGTGACAAATACTGTTCCTGGTTCCCTAGGAGGTAAAGACATTGGAACCACTGCTGCCATCTGCTGGCTTAGATCTGTCTGCCAGGCCACACTGAGGAAATGAACAAACAAAACCCCAAACATTCCAGGGCTGTAAGAGAGTGCCGTTTCTTGCACAGTCTGGGGAATAGGGTCCATTTTGGAGCTCTTCTAAGGGTCCTCCTACCCATCATCCCTTGAAGCTGAGACCCTCAGCAGGAAATGTCCTGAAGGAAGAACTAATATAATACAATGTTTGTTCATGTCAGGGACTCTGAGAGACCTTGGTCCTTCTGCTCGGTATGGGATGGTCAGCAGCCTAGAAGATCCTGGATGCTCTCACACCTCCTCATGGTGTAGAAAGTGTGGTCTGGGAGTGTCTGCTTCAGAGAATGCTGTGGATAAGTGGTGGGCAGGAGATGAGGCGAACAGGATCCCATGGCTTGATGGCAGAAGGATGAAGTTAAAGAACAGACAATGTATATTCTAGCAGCAGTGAATACCACTGCGGGCAGAGCCTGGTACCATCATGTTAACACCAGAGCCTTCGGACAAAGGCTTCAGAGCCAGAAGAGGCGGGGGGCGGTGGTGGTCGTGGAGGGGAATCAGGAATGGGTGTGCACTGGCTACTAGAGGAGTCAGAGTGGTCAGGAATCAGGAATGGGTGTGCACTGGC
>CABHPP010123203.1:0-46258 GCA_902168425.1 Peromyscus attwateri
TGTGTGTTCATAACTCTCACACATGAGACCAGGAGTGGGCCAGGTATTCAGGTCACTACCCAGGCTGGACATTAACAAGGGCCAATCTTCCCAGGTGTTTGATGGTAACTGACATGAGTCACAGGACCCTAAATGGCAAAGGATCAGTCTCACAATGACCCAGGTGAATGTAGGTTATGATGCAGAGAATCATGGAGTTGGCCTGGCCTAGCTCCCTGGATCTATGGCTCTATGACAGCCAGAGACTGTTGATATTCATGGCTCCTGTTATCACCAAAGGCCATATAGATATCAGGGTTCTGGACTGATACCTGAGAACATGTTGGTATCCTAGGGTCTGGGGTATACAGCACCAGGGCCATATAGATATGAGTGCCCTGTGCTGCCACCCAGGACTGTGGTGACACCTGAACACAATCTGCAGCCCAGGGCCCTGTCTGGGACTATGACACTACTATAGCTTGGATCTGTGTTAATATCCATGATGCCTGGTACCACTGAAGGTCATTTGGATGCCTGTTTTCTGGTCTGCCACCTGGGTCCATGATGGTGTCTGAAGGCCACCTTGCAGCCAGGGCAATACTCATCTGAGTAGCCTGTGCAGCCTGGGGAATAGTGAAATCCAGGTGCAGTATGCTTCCAAGGTCCATGTGTGTGTCCATGGTCCTACTGCAGCTGAAGTCTGTGTTGATGTCTATGGTCAGTGTTGCCACCAAAGGCCAAAAGGATGCCCCCATTCAGCATTGGTATCTGTGACCATGTTGGGGTCCAAGGGACATGCCACTGCTGGGGCCATGCCCACCTGAGTATACTGCACTGTCACCCATTGCCATGATGTTATCTGGGTCCAAGTTACTGCCAAAGGACATGTCTGGATCAGTGGCCCAGACACAGCAAGGGTCTTCATTGATGTCAGTGGCTCTGGTTATCTCTGATGGCAGTGCAGATGCCTGGGGTCTGGACTGACACAGGAGGTCATATTGTTGCCCAAGGGTCATGCTGCTGCCAGGGACATACAGATCAGGATGGCCTGAGCTGCAACCCAAGGCCATGTTAATATCCACACCTGAGCTGTGGCCTAGGACCATGTCTGGATTCATGGCCCTTCCACAGTCAAGGTTTGTGTAAGATGCCCATGGCTTCTGTTACCATCAAAGGCTATGAGACTGCCTGGGTTATGGAATACCACCTGGAGCCATGTTGGATTCCAGGTACCACACTGTGCTGGGCTTGTGCTGAACTGAGAGACCTATGCTGCCATGCGGAGCCATGGTGACAACTGGGCCCAAGCTGCTGTTGATGGCCATATTTGGGTCCATGGTCCTGCCACAGCTGGGGTCTGTGTTGATGTTGGTTGGCAATGTTACCACAGGAGCTCATGTGAACCATGTGTTGAATCATGTTTTTAACCAGCAGTTGAAGTACCAGGGCTATGCTGAGCTGCTTTTTCCCCTCACTGGCTTGAAGAAGAGATGACCCATCCCTTGCCAACCTTAAGATAATGAACTCTGAGTACCCCTGCACAGGAGAGCTGGCCCCACACCTAATAGGAGAGTTGATTGATGGCTATTAAAAGAGTGCATGTCCATGCTGTCAATCACAGTTACCCCTTTTTATCAGTAAATGGTTTGAACATTCTCTGGCATATTAAGAACAAATAGAATGCTGGTGGTAGTGCCACATCCCTTTAATCCTAGCACTCAGGAGGCAGGGGTATGTTGGTCTCTGAGTTAAGGCCAGCCTAATCTATAGAGCAATTTCCAGGCCTGCCAGGACTTCACAGAGAACCCTGTCTTATAAAACAAACAGCCAAAAAAACCCAACCAAACAGAAAGATCAAATAGAACATTTTCACCTTCATTTTCATTGTGTAACAGTGATTCAGTTGTGAGTTGAGCAGTATGGGGAGGGTACCAGCAGATTGAAAGCAAGTGTAGGAACTGGAGAGAAAGGTTAAGAGCACTGGATGCTGTTTCACAGGACATGAGTTCAATTCCCAGCACCTACAGGCAGGCATACCAGACATGTTACTCCAATTCTTGGGAATCTAATGCCTCTTCTAGCCTCTGAGGCATTGCTACTCCATGTCTGCTTTAAAGACTGACTACCATACCCTGAAATTAAAAGGTAAAAATGAGGAAAATGCAGGGAAGCATATCGTTGGCATGTCCCAGCAGCCTTGTAATAGGTTTTTCATGTTAGAGTTCATGGCTCCTGGGGCACTGAAAGGATGATAAATAGCGCTGGTAGCAGGGCTGGTTACCTTGTGGAAAGGTCACAGTCACAACAGAACCCAGTGTTAGTTTTCAGAGCTTTATTAGGAGGGAAAATGGGGGAAAGAGGAGAGCCAGGCCTGGAGAGAGAATGATGATAGGGGTAGGAGGGAGCAGAGAAGAGTAGAACAGAGAGAGAGAGCAGAGATCAGAGAGAGAGTCGGGTCTGTGTCTGGCTTTTTAAGGCATGCACATAGTCACCAGTGCACACTGATGATATAAGACTCGAGACCCCAAACTGCACATGTGCAGGAGTGAGGGCAGGATCCTAACATTCCAGACTTTTTGCTTATTATAAAAAAGTGAGTGGATAGAAGGCATCAGCCTTCCAAGGTGGACAAGCATCCTGTCATGGTGGGCTGTCCTGTTGCCCTGGAGCTGTCCATCCCTCTTGGCTTGGCATTCTGGCTACTTTTGTGTCTGACAGGATGCTGGAGAGACAGAAAATGCCTGAAGTAGATCTGACCTGTCCAGATGGATTTAAGCTGGGTTTTGGAGCTTGGGAAAAATTTTGAACATGTTAAGAAGCAGCCATGAGAAAATTAGTGACCATTGCAGTGTTTAGTACTCTGTTTAGTTTTTTTTCCTGAGATAAGCTTTATTGGAGGTAGATTATTTTAAGGCACCTGTTTCCTTTACTAGTTCAGCATCCAGGAGACATAGGTGATCAGTTGTTGAGAGCATTGAACAGTAATAGATGGTTTATATTAATGTCTGTTTTTGTAGATCCCAGACACTTTTGGGTCTGGGGGTGTAAATACCTTTTAGCTGTTACAGTTTCTTACTTGATTATCCCTGGACTCCAGTTTTGTGGTGGTCCAAAGCAGCCATTAGCTGAGCAGTTAATTGTAAGAGGGAACTGGGAAGAGAAAAGCTTGTGGTGCGTGAGAAATTATTTCTTTGGAATTAGGGACAAGGCAGAGATCCGGGCCCTGTCTGTGTCCCTGTGCACGAGGAGGAGAAGCACTTCTGACAGGTCTGGAGTGGGGCACATGGAGGGAGCAATGAAATGAAAGCTCCTACCTTAGCTGGAAAATCTTTCCCCATTAAGTAACCCTGAAAGTACAATTAAATCTTGGAGGTGGGGGTAAGGCTATCCTCCCTACCCCAACAATAGGGAAACAAGGAAAGGTGAGACCCCAAAACTCCCAGGACTACGTTAGTGGCTCTGGTGTCCAGAAGGAAAGAAATGGATCACTTCCAAGCTGCATTCTGGGTTCTCTGTGAATGAGCCTGTGACTGAGCCTAGGTCTGCTGGAAGTCTTAGCTTGATGTTCCCTTGCTCCTTGGTGCCTGGGTGCAGTCAGATGACCAGTTGTCCTTCTAGGTCGCACTTTGAACAAGGCTCAATTAATGGCCTGGCAGGGTACATGCTAGCCTGTGTGGTCTTTTTTTCTGCACTTAAAACAGGGACCCAATGGCTTTCAGGAGCCAGCATGTGCCAGTACTTGGCAATTCTGTTTTTGGGCTTTCTTCACCTCTCCCCTGGTACACCTCAAATGCCACAGCTGAAACTTTTGCCTGTGGGGTCAGGAGTCTTGCTCTCCAGATGCTTAAGTTTTAACCCTATGTCAGGGAGGTCTGGGGGACAAGAGATTTTACTCCATGTCTTGAATTTTTTATGTCTGCAGGCATGAGGACAGCTTTAGGAAGACCCACCAGGAGGCAGGCTATAAACTGATCTCTGGCTAAAGAGCCATCCTGATTACTGTAAACTATTTGCATGGATCCTAGCCTGCTTTCAGAACCATCTGTGCTTCTCGGGGCAGCTTGAGAGCCGAATACTGGCGAGCCCACCCAATACCAGAGAGTGGAAAGCAGAGCACAGAGCTGAGAACAGATAAGGTAAGGTTCTTTGGAGTCAGAGATTCCTTAATTTTAGGAATGCATGTGGTCAGAAGAAGGACAGAGAGTCAGAAAGGGAGGGGCTTTAGTGCTTTAGAGCTTAGGTAAAAGCGTGGAGGAAAGGTAACTCTTCATTTGTCCATTCTCTGGCAGAAGTTAGATAATTCCCATGAAATATTGGGGTTGAAACAACCAAATTTACTGGTATCTGCCCCTATGTCCCATGGCTGCAGTGCCAAGAGAGAAAAATAAAAAATTAAAATAACAAACTGGATCCCAGGCTCCTATTTCAAGCATCCTCGAGAATAAGCAGTCTGTGGACTGGAACAGCACAAATTACCTGAACTGTCATCACAATAAGGGTAAGGGCTGGGATGTATGTACTGGAGGACCCCCCAGGGGCCCAGACAGCATCCAATACTCATCAAGATTGACTGTTGTGGTATGCAGCTGAGGACAACCCAGGGGTCTGGCATGAAGAATATAGCTCATGCTGTAGCCATAGGAAATGATGGGGGTTGGAAAGGGGAAAAACTCACCAGTCTGGTTGGTAGGTGCAGTGTGCCAGTCCAGTGGCAGGGCAAATGAAAAATTGGATCAGGCAGTCACAGGTCCTCAGTATAGGTTTCCAACAATGCTCAGCCCTGGACACTGAGTGAGTGGAATGAAAAGATGATAAATGACTCTGGTGGCAGTGCTGGTTACCACGTGGAAAGGTCATGGTCACAACAGAACCCAGTGTCAGTTTTCAGAGCTTTATTAGGAGGGAAAGGGGGATGGGAAAGAAGACAGCCAAGCCTGGAGAGAAAGATAGTAAGGAGGGAGGAGGGAGCTGAGCAGAGAGAGAGCAGAGAGAGGGTGAGGTCTGTGTCCAGCTTTTTAAGGTGCGTACATAGTCACCAGTGCACACTGATGATGTAAGGTGCAATACCCTGAACTGTGCATGTGCAGGAGTGAGGGCAGGATCCTATCAGGCACTGTGTGCTTTTTAGTTCCTGAGGAACTGAGACAGTCCCTCGGACAGTGACGCATTCAGGCCACAGTGGTTCTCTATGTTCCCTTAGAAGTCAATGAAGAATATAGTTTGGCAGGACAGTTGGTCTGAGACATTAATCTTCAGTACCCTGAATAGCTTGGAGATATCATTGTATCCTGGCAACTACAACTATATTGATCTAGGCAATTGCTACTCTGCTTTGTTTCAAATAAGAGTATGACAGGTTTGATTGCTCTCAGTAAAATGATCATAGCCTCAGTCTTGCCATGGTCCCTCCAACCTGAGCCTATTTAATTCCTTGACAAGCCATAACAGGTAACCTTGTGTCCTAGTTCAGATTTCTAGTTCTGTAAAGAGACAAAATGAGCACAGAAACTCTTATAAAGGAAAGCATTTAATTTTGGCTAGCTTAAAGTTTCAGAAGTGTACCAGATTATCATCATGGCAAGATACGGTGCTGAAGTTGGAGCTGAGAGTTCTACATCTTGATCTGCAGGCAGCAGAAGGAAACTGTACCACACTGGGCAGAGCTTGAGCATATAAGTCCTCAAAGCCTGCTCCCAATAACAGACTTCCTCCAACAAGTCCACACCTATTTCAACAAGGTCTTAATAGTGCCACTGCCTATGGGCCAAACATTCAACCACATGAGTCTATGGGGGCCATTCCTATTAAAACCACCACACCTTGGCACAGAAAGTAAGCATGTGTACTTACAGTATGGGAGATATGGAAGCTTCAAATAGAACCTTTGCTTTGTCCCTAGCCTGCAATGCCCTGTCTCACACAGATAGGAAATGTGCAGAGATATTTCCTGTAATACAGGTGGCTGTTTTCTTTCTTTTATTTTTTTGTGCATTGCATTTTTGGCTGCATGTATATATCTGCCCAAAAGCATGCCTGGTGCCTACAGAAGCCATAGAGGACATTGGATCCCCTGGAACTGTAATTATAGATTGTTATGAGCTATCAAGTGTTTGATGGAAAATGAATTTTGGTCCTCTAGAAGAGAAATCATTGATCTTAACTACTGGGCCATCACCCCAGCCATTCCAGGTGGAGATGTCTGAGGCAGATCTGACTGGTAGAGGGTACAGAGCAAGAACTTGCTAGGACTCTGGCTGAAAGGTACAATTGTGTTTGGCAGATCTTGGCTAGGGATTTGGAATGCTACCTTATTCCATATGAGATCATTGTTAGTAATACCCAGGATCTAAGGCCAGTCACTGCAAGGGTTATTTCTTTAAAGAGCACAATAGGATAAATGAGAGGCAGATGTTAAAGTGGTTTTAAATCAGTAACTTCTTCAGCTGAAAGTCCTACTGCTAGATATACTATCTACTGGAAGGGACAAATTTAATCCCTGTCCTTTACTTTCCAGGAGTAGAGACATGAGCATACAAGAAAACACATCATTTTGTGTCCATTAGGTGGACTGAGGAGACATGAAATTATGCAGAAATTCTCCAGAGTCAGGTGACTTAGTTCTAGAGTCAAATCTAGCTGTCCATTTGTTTACATTTCCTGGACCAGACATCCCCTCCAGCTGCTGATGACAAAGATTAACATCTCTGAAAAACAGCTCCTCCAGATCCACAGACATCAGAGAAATCCTCCACGTAGAGACACTCTATATGTACCTATAGACAGATAGGTTATTCTTCACATCTTCTAATCCATGTCCTGTGTGAGCCTAATTTGACCACTGTGTTTTCTGTGTCTCCATATTCCAGTGACATCACATATAGTAAATGAATGTTGTCATAGCAAAAAGGTAGGCTAAATATGACTAAGGACCTAACATTGGGACAGGACAGCTGCCCACATCTGCGATGTCTGTTACTACTTACCTATAGGAGAGAGTTCACTAGAATTTATCCCTGAGGACATGCAGACATCAGGAGGACTTATGTTCTCTGTCCATTCCCTTGGGGATCATGACATTCATTTAAAGTCTCTTAAGCCCATCAGAAAAATTGGCTAATTGCCTGGGCACCTGTGCAGCTGAGACTCAGAAGAACATGCCCAGGTGAGCTAGCCTAACTGTGGATCTCATGGCAACACTGGTTGGTTCCATGAGTCAGAAGATTCAGACAGCATAAAATTATCCTTCTCTGTTAGCTCTAACAGGTCAAATTCCAAGCCTGCCCCACACTCACCAGCTCACCTGGAGTCAGGATTCTGAGACCATGATCTGGAGTCAGGATGTCCTGGTGGTGGGTCTCCCTTCTATTAGAGTCCATAGTTCCCTCATGTAAAATCTCCCTGAGTTCCAAGATTTTTTCTTAGGGCTACATTTATGGTGATAGCCACACAATCTGGGCTTGTTCTGGTTCTTTGGCTAAGTTACGTCACCACACATCCTGCTCTCAGCAGGGTGAATTCAGATGAAAGATTGGCATTGCAGTTGATCTTGAGTGGATGTGCCTGTACTACCTGTTTAAACCCTAATATGGGCTAAAAATAAAATAAAATGAAATAAAAATTTTAAAAATATGTGTCCATCAGGCTGTTGTTGGAAATGGCAAAATTCCATTGGTGCACATTGTTTCTCTGCCACTGTGTGCATGCCCCAGTAAGCTTTGATGGATGGCTATTAAACCTGTACATATCCATAAATGTCATCCACAGTTGTCCCTTTTCATCAGTAACACTCTCTTTATACTGATAAAAGTTTTAAAGTTTTTACTTTTTTGCTTTCACTGCTGTTCCCTGGAAGATTAATGACAAAAAGAAGAATTTCAGACAGTGGCAGCACATGCCTTCAATAACAACACTCAGGAGGCAGAGGCAGGTGGATCTCTGAATTCAAGGCCAGCCTGGTCTACAGAGTGAGGCCCAGGACAGCCAGGGCTTCCCCAAAAAAAGCCTATCACAAAAGAACTAAAAGAAAATGAACTAATAGAGTATTCTCACCTTCAGCTGCATTGTGCAACAGTGATTCTATATAATGAGTTAAGCAGTATGGGGAGGGTACCAGCAGATTGAAAGTAAGGTTAGGAGCTGGATGGAAGGAAGGTTTCTTGGTTAAGAGCACTGGATGCTCCTTCAGAGGACATGGGTTCAATTCTCAACACCTACAGGGTAGCTCACCATAACATTTAATTCCAATTCTAGGGAACCCAATGTCTCTACCGGACTCTGCATGCATTGCATACAGATGGTGCACAGACATACATGCAAGCAAAATACTCATGAACATTATGTAAAATTCTTTTAATAATTGAGGCCAGGGAACAGAGAGGAATCTTGGCCCCATTGCAATTAATGGAATGCTGGGCCGATGTTCTAAGCAGGCGTGTTCATCCCTTAGATTCAGTGTGAGTGTCTGGGTGGTTCTACATAATTTGGTGGAAAGAAGCAATGTGACATGACCTCCTTTCAATTAGTGCTCCTGAACATGTCACTCACCCTGCATGGAATTGTGTTCTCAGGTTCTGAATGGTTCAACCCCACTGTTTCAGGTCTGCTCACAATTAGGATCATTTTGTGGATGCAGGATGCCTTCTCACTTTACTACTTATACAATTCCTGGGCCATCTTTTTCTAATTTTAATTTCATAAGATTTATTTTATTTTATGTATGCGTATTGTTCTGTACAAACTGTGTGCAGTAGCCTTCTGGCACCAGGGGACTTTGTGGATTCCCCCCAGGGCTGGAGTTACAGAAAGTTGGTGATAAAGCCACCTAATACTGCTGCTGGGAACTGAACTTAGGTCCTCTGGAAAAGCAAAAGGTGTACTTAACCAGTGAGCCATCTCCCCAGCCCTCCTTTCTCATTTTCTTGCTCTGTGCAAGGGGAAATCCTACTGTACAGTTATGGAAGTCAGAAAATATGAGAGTTGGGTCTATCCCAGAATCCTGTGGGAAATGGTGATTAAATCAGTGCTGTTTGAATCTTAGATGGTCTTTTAATAAAAAAGAAAATCCAGAGCCAGATGTCAGGGTGAAAGCTGAAAGACCAGAGAAGCAAAGCAGCCAGTCACTAGTTCTTATCTCTACAAAACCCTCAGTCTAAAAAGAGAGAGTTCCTTCCTGTTTCCTCACACCTGATATACCTTCCTGTGTCCTGGCACATTACTTCCTGGTATTAAAAGCATATGTTACAACAGCTTGATGGCAAAGGCAAAGGATTACTTTTTCTGTCTCTTGTTGATCTACATTCGTTAATTCAATGTCTGCCTTTGCCTTCTGCAAAGTCACTTTCTGCAGTCACCAGAAGGGAGGGGTGTTCTGTTGCCATTGTTCCTTGAAAAAAACATTGTTTCTAGGAATGCCCTCTTTACAGTCACTTTTTAGGTGACCTTGTTTACTACAATTGAAACATGTGACATTACTATCTTTATTCACACCTCTGAAAATCACCTCTCCAAGTGTCATCATGATCATGAGATTCAATATTAATTGTATCTTGGATCCATTTATTCAAGTGTGCTGATCTTGCCTTTAATAGCCTAATTATCTTTTTGCAATATTTATTAAAATTTTCAAAAACTAGAGATTCAATTATCTGCCTAGCTTCTGAATTTGGTATCATTCTGTTTACTGCTGGAGACAGGCCTTGTAAGAAATCAGTGAAGGTTTCTTTTGGGCCCTGTATAACTTTTGTAAATGACTCAGTTTTCTTTTCTACTTCTTAAACTCTCTCCCAAGCATTCAAGGCTGCCATTTTGGCATAAAATTAGGGTGTGGTTATCATATAAGGATTGTCTTTCAATATCAGCATAATCACCTTCTCCAAAAAGTTGATCTTGGGAAACTTCAATACATCTAGCCTTACATCATTGTTCAATGGTCTTAGCCTCATCTTTCCACCAAGTTCTCCATTGCAACTGTGGACCAGCTTCTAGGACAGCTGTAACTAAATCTCTCCAGTCATGAGGGATAATTCTATTACAAGTTGATCATGAATTTAACATCTGATTCCCAAATGGAGAATGCATACCATATGACACTATAGTTTCTTTGAATCTCCTCAAATCTAACATTTGCACAGGAGTCCAGTCAACTTTTACACAGCCCTGAGCATTTGGCAGTTCCTGTAAGATTACTGGATAGATTAAGGTTGGCTTTTTAAAAGCCTTAGGCTATTTCTCTGTAACTATATAATACAATGCTGAGATTGGTTCACCTTAATTTCCTCTCTCTGGGTCTGAATATTTCTACTATCTGTTTTAACAAGTTTTTCTAAAATCTTATCTTGGCACTCGTATTAAACAAATTTTTTAATGATAAAACAAAAATGATCAAACAAATAATATTTATAATTAACATTACATCTATCCCATCAACATCCTCTCATCTAATTGTTCCATTTTCAGACTGTTTACTGTATGGTCAAACAGAGACCAAATGCCTTCCATTGTAAAAATGTTTCCCATTTTTTAAGGTGGGAAAAACTTTCTTTTAACTAATTCCTCCCTTTAGGAAATCTCAATTGACTCACCAAGTCTGCTGACAGTGATGATTCAGATGACAGTATGGCAGCAGCCTGAGGAGGGGCTGTTACTGAACTGGACACTGTTAATATATAATGGAGTTTTTTTTTTGTCTGAATCTGACAAATGTTAATGGACTAGACATCGTTAATGTAATTCTTGACTGTTTATATCGTATATACTTATTGGATAGTTTTTCTTATATTAGTTATAAGCTTTTTTAATTTTAGACAAAAAGAGAGGAAATGTGGTGGTATTGTGTTCGCCAAAATATTGTGTACCTTAATAAACTTATCTGGGGTCAGAGACAGAACAGCCACAATATTAAACATAGAGGATAGGCAGTGGTAGCACACGCCTTTAATCCTAGCATTCCAGAGGCAGAAATCCATGTGTTCAAGGATACACCCAAGCATGGTGACCCATGCCTTTAATCCCAGAAAGCAAGCCTTTAATCCCAGGGAGTGGTGGTAGAAAGCAGAAAGGTATATAAGGCATGAGGACCAGAAACTAGAGGCATTTGCCCTGAAGAGGCATTTGCCCTGGAGAGGCATTTGGCCTGGTTAGGCATTTGGCCTGGAGAAGCATTGGGCTGGTTAAGCATTCAGGCTTCTAGCAGCAGTTCAGCTGAGAGTCATTTGGATATGAGGACATAGAGGCTTCCAGTCTGAGGAAGTAAGACCAGCTGAGAAGTTTGCCAGGTGAGGTTAGCTGTGGCTCGTTCTGTCTCTCTGATCTTCCAGTGTTCACCCCAATACCTGGCTGAGGTTTGATTTTATTAATAAGAACTTTTAAGATTCATGCTACAAGGGGCCCCAGAGAAAGCCACAGTGACCCACTGGAGGAGGGGAGAAGCCAAAGGGTCAGCACTTTGCATGGGGGAATGTGCAAAAGCAGCTAATTCTGGCATGTTTGGAGCTTGGGCCTGGGGAGTTTGTTGCAGAGAGGCTTCAACAAAAACTTAGCCAACGAGTTAGGGACTCAGGCCCACTTGGGGTGGAGACTCTGGCTACATATAGCTCCAGCCTGAGCCAGGGCCTGCAAGGCCACAGGCAAGGGGCTTTTTTGTGAATTCATGCCCCATAAGTTGAATGCCAGATGTTGTACAAATCTTAGTTGGTCTTTTAATAAAAAACCCAGGGCCAGATATCAGAATGAAAGCTGAAAGATCAGAGAAGCAAAGCAGTCAGCCATTAGTTCTTACCTCAATGAAATCCTTGGTCTAAAGAGAGTGGGTTCCTGTTTCGTCATGCCTTATATACCTCTCTCTACCCTGACATATTACTTTCTGAGATTAAAGGTGTGTGCTTCCCAAACAAAATGAGATCTCAAGTGCTGATATTAAAGGTGTGTAGCACCAATGCCTGATCTCTATGTCTAATCTAGTGACTGGCTCAGTCCTCTGATCCTCAGGCAAGTTTATTAGGGTATAAAATATGTCACCAAAGCTCAGTATGTCAGCATTAGCAGCAAGTGCCTTTCCCCACTGAGCTACTTTGTCCCAGCCTGGTGGGATTAGAATCACCCTGTCACATTTGGAAACTTCAGTTGTCTAATGGTGATTAACCTTGAGTAGGGAACAATCTGGCATTTCCTCCTCCTCTTAACATTTCCCACACACCAAGAGCTTCCTGCTTCTCAACTGTTGTCCCCCTCTGTCCTCTTTGGTATTCTACAAGCACAAATTCTGATTCCCCATTCAACCCCTTAGGAAATTATAGCTATTCTCTGAGGCCCCCTCTTCTTATCCACTGTCAATGCATGGTTACCACAATTTTGCGTCAGGACACAGGTCTGTAGCTTTAGGCCAGATTCCCATACCCTTAATCAAGCCACATCTCCTGTAGATCACTCTAGGAGAGAATGTGGGAGCTGTCTGTGCTGTGAACTGACTACTCACAGTTTACAATACCTGGCTTCTCCATGCTTCTTGTCACTTACACTACACTGAATTACATCATATGATGTGAAACACCCCACCACTGCTAAAAGATTATAAAAGATCAGAACTTTCCTTTCTTCTGGGGATCAAGAAAAGACTGCTCAATGATGATGCACAGAAATGGAGGGTGTTTGATCACTCTCTTGGTAGCTGTTTCTCATTCTCTCACTCTCTCTAGCTCTTTCTTATTTTCACTCCTTATTTTTAAAGCTCTTTAAAAGTACTTTTTTAGAATTTTCTACATATATAATATGTTTACATTATATCCTATCCACCCCATCCTCTCCAACTCTATGTCCTCTTAGGATTTCAACTCCTTCTCAACTTCATGGCTTTTTCTTCAATTGTTATTATTATTACATATATATTTAAGTATAAATCAATAAATATATAAGTACAATCTGATGGGTCCATTTATCATTGCCAGTGTGGGATTAGATTATTTATCAGAGGCTCATCCCTGGAGAACACTGACTCTCCTTTCAGAACTCATTAATTATCTGGAGCTCTTTAAGTAGGAGTGGAGTCTCTTGAGATTTCCCCATGTATCCTGCCATGTCAATTGATGTTGTCGTTTTCAGGTCTATTTATGCAGTCATGTAGTTGAATTTTCTTGGGTGTACCTTCCCCACAATATATAGAAGACACAATCTCACAGTAGACATCCTGGTCTTCTGCCTCTTACAGTATTTCCAATCCTCTTCTAAGATGTACTGTGAACCTCAAACAAGGGGGTTGTGTTATAAATAGATCAGGTTGGAGTGGAAACCCCGTATTGTGTGTCTTAGTTAGGGCTTTATTGCTGTGAAGAAACACCAAGGCCATGGCAACTCTTATTAAGATAAATATTTAATCAGGGCTTGTTTACAGTTACAAAGATTTAGCACATTATAGTCATAGCAAAAACAATGATGAAATGCAGGCAGGCTTGGTGCTGGAGAAGAAGCTGAGAGTTCCATATCTTGCATGTCAGGCAGCAGAAAGAGACTGTGCCACACTGGGTGCAACTGGACCATATGAGACTTGAAAGCCACCTCCACAGTAACAAACTACCTCCAACAAGGCCACAGCTACACAAACAAGGCCACATTTCCTAGTAATGCAATTCCCTAAGGGTCAAGCATGCAAACACTGAGTCTATGAGGGATATTCCTATACATACCACCAAGCATACATTGTTCACAGCATATGGATTCATTTTGAATTTCTTTGGTGGCCTCTGTCTGTGCAAAAAAAAAAGCATCTTTAATGTAGAGCTAGAGCTACACTTGACTGTGGGAATAAGGATGTGTATTTAGAATGAACCTAGAAATTAAACTGGTTTAGGAAAATGGCCATTATAGGTTCTCCACTAGGATCCATAACATCACTATCCATGTACAGTTGATCTCATTCCAGTACCAGCCATGATGTCCCTAATTTTGAGCAGCCTGAAGTTCAATTAGAGAGTCTTTGGTTACATCCAAGGGATAACTGCCACTCTTGAACATTTAAGGATACCTAGCTATGCTGGCCATTGTTGTCATTTGTAGGAATCATAACTGGGTAGGACAATTGATTGTTTTCCTCTGTTGCCAGCTTGTATACAATCTTCAAGCACAATAAGGTCTAGTTCTCAGAGAAGAGGTATCTGTATCAGATAAGCAGTCACAGGGGCTACATGAGTCAGCAGCAGGTCCTGTGTATTTATATTATAGCTATTAGATTAGTATTTTTATGAGACTCCTGACACTGAGAACAAGAAAGTCTCTGACTCTTAGGATCTTTTGGGATCTTTTGCTCCTGTTGAGTTGCAGGGTCAAACACCAATATGATAAGTTTGTTTCATCTTATTATATTTATTTTTTCATGTTTTGTTGTTAACCCTTAGAGGCTTATTCTTCTCTAATGAGAAAAAGAAAGGGAGTGGATCCCAACGGTAGGAGATGTGGGGAGGAATTGGGAAGTTTGGGGAGAGGAGAAACTATAAACAGTATATATTGTATTGCAAAAAATCTATTTTCAATAAAAGGAAAAATGTTCATTCTTAAAAGTGATTAATGATACTGACAATCTTTGATTAAATTAACTTTGTTTTTAAAAGAGTAACATTCTTAACACTTGAAGTGAAATTTGAGAGCTTGCTCTTTGTTTTTCAGATTACTAAAATATCTCTGACTACTCAATAGTGAGGGGATTAAATGTAGAGTGAATTCTGTGAACGAGACAAATACCTAGAAGTCCAGACAGAGTCTTCAGAGATGCAAGCATGAGGAAGATTCCGAGAATAACAAAACAGAGTCTAAGAATAACTCTTAAGACTGAATCAATAAAGACATTTGACAAAAGTGAAAATTTTTTTGTCATGAAAACAGACAAACTAGGGGTAGAAGATAGGCCAGTGCATTAGGGTCACATGTGAAGAAATCACTGCTAACTCAGTACTCAGTGGGGGACACTGATGCTTTCTCTCTAAGACCAGGATCGAAACAAAGATGCTGTTGTGGCCACTTTTCTTCGGTATTCTCCCAGACAGAGCAATTAGGCAAGATAAATAAATAAAGATGAAGTTGTCTAATTAATTGACTATAAAATAAATATGGAGATGACACGAACTTATTTGTGGAAAATCCTAAACGTTCTACAGAAGTCTCTGAAACTAGTAAACAAATACACCCATCTGAGCTCTACTACTGTGCACCAATACTGCCACAAACATTAGATGTCCTGTTTGTCACAGGCATAGAGAAGCTAAGTAACAAGGAAGACTCAAGCGGGACCCATGTATCTCCCTGGGAAGAAGAAGTAGAAAAGATTTTGTGGATGGATGAGAGGGAATGTGGGGATGGGAAAAGGAAGAAACAGGTGGGGGAAGGTGGGATGGAAGGAGAGAGTACTTGGAGTAATGACTGGAAAGGTGATGCATTTTGGGAGCAATGTGGAAAACTACTAGAGTGGAAACTTCCTGGAAGCTATAAGAGTGACCCTAGTAAAGACTCCTAGTAGTGAGGGAAGGTAGCCTGAACCAGCCATCTTCTACAACCACTGAAGACTTCTAGCAGTGGGACTGGGACACCAATCAAGACACAAAACATTCGACCTACAATCTGTCCTTCCTGAAATATGTAATGGTGAAGCAGAACTTGTGAGAGTGGCCAACCAATGACTGCACCAAATTAAAGCCCATGCCATGAGAGGAAGCCTAGATCTGACACTGCCTGGATGGCCAGGAACCAGAGGCGGGACAGCCCAGAAATTTAGAATGGAACAAAACATGACTGGAAAAACATTTCAATGAAATGATTACTAAAAATATTCTGTTATACTAGTAGATCAGTGTCCAGCCTAATAGTCATCAGAGAGGCATCATCCAGCAACTGATGGGAGCAGATGCAGAGACACACAGCCAAACACTTGGCAGTGCCAGGGGAAGGAAGGATGGTGGGAACCAGAGAGGACAAGGACACCGTGAAAACATAGAACACAAACAATTAAGCAAGGCTTAGAGAGGATCACAGAGACTGAAGTGGTAATCACAGACCCTGTATGGGCTTTTCCTTGGGCCAGATCATGTAATTTATGATGATGTAGATGGGTGTTCTTGTGGAACTCCTAAGAGTGGAAGTGGGGACATCTCTGACTGTTGCCTGCCCTTTGGACACTTTTGTTCCTACTGGGTTGCCTCTCCCAGCTCTGATATGAGGGATTGTGGCAAGTCTAATATAACTTGTTATGCCATGTTCTGTAGATATCCCTGAGAGGCCTGCTATTTTTTTGTAGGGAAACAGAAGAAGAGTGGATGTTAGGTAGAGGGGAAGTGGGGTTTAGGGAGGAGTAGAGGGAGGGGAAACTGTGGTCAGGATGTTATATATGAGAGGGGAATAAAAAAGGAAAGAAATACGTATTAACAGGAAAATACTCATATGCAAGGTCCCACTGTGAATGCTACTCTCTGGATGAAAACAGTATGATCTGCCCTTGCATGAAGGATTTTACAACTGTGTATCAAACACACTGTGAACTATGGCCATTTAGAAACCAGCTATGTCCACAGTGAAACATGGGCATACCTTTGTCCTGTCACTTTTCCTCACTTCACATGGATGACTGGTGTGCAGGTAACATTGGGCCTAAGTGAATTAGTTAAACCGGGGAATATATTTAAGTATATGAGAGGATGTTTTTCTCTAAGCAAACAATGTATCATTTTCACAGCAGACTCAGAGTATCCAAAACTTTGAGGGCTATTGAAATTAGTTCCCATAAATCTGAGGGATTGCTTTATATTAGAACCACAAACTAAGCTCTTAAGGTCTTTAAATTTTTGTTTACCATATTGATGTCTTTATTTTTCTTTTAAGGCAACCTCACTTTAAATCCTGACCCTCCCTTGTACACAAATCTATCCCAGGATTATAGGCATGAGTCACCATTCTGGCTGTACCTGAGTAAAAACCAATCATTTTTACCACATAACTTTTCTCCATGTTATACCCCATTGATAAAGAAATGACAGCATTCTCCTGTGGGATGACAGGAGAGGTCACTCACTCATCATGGCCAGGAGACTGGGAGACTGGTCTTCAAACTGAATTGGTTGGAAACCTCACACTGATACTCTCCAGCATCCTTGCTACTGACTGGATCAATTCTGAGTCCACACTTTGTAGGAGAAAGAGTCATCCTCTCTGTGAGCTGCAGATTCTTTTTATTGAAGATCCAACGGATAGAGATACCAGTGTCACGTGAAATGCAGGTTAATATCACAGATGTACCTCCTGTAACTGTGGTATCAGTGATTCTCACAAAGGGCTGTGTCACATGCTCTGTGAAGAAACAGAGGAGGGTACCAAATGACAGGAGTTTAGAGAGTTCAACCAGGCCCTCATTAGTTTATACTTTGTAAAGCTTCCAGGGGGGCAGAATTAGGAACCGTAGCTATAGACATATCTTGTGCTTTGGATCTGCCACCCAAGGACTGTGTGACCCTGATTCAGGCACTTTTTCTTGTCTCAGTTTCCATGTAATAGGACACACAGTGCATGATCATGGCTGTGTCCATGAGTTAAGCTTAGTTATGAGCAATGTTCTGACCTTGGGATGGGGAGCTGCTCACATCAGCAGCATCTGCTACTATTGACCTGCAGAAGAGATTTCCTTGGCTGGACCCTGAGATGAGGGAGGAATCTGGAGTATCTGCCTCTTCTGTTTCTTCCCTTGGTGCTTTGACCTTCCTGTGAAGTCTCATAAGCCCATCAGAACAATAGGCTAATGCCCCGAACACTTGTCCACTGAGCCTCAGGAGAAGGAGATGCTCAGGTGATCTACCTAACTGCAGCTGTCATGACAGTACACAGCTGGTTCTATACTCTATGGGATAGTCAGTCCCATGACTTGGACAGTCAGTAAAGCCTTCTTCCCTGAAAGCTCTCACAGGATATCTACAGTAACAGTTAGAAAAAGCTCCCCAATGTCACCTTGTGTCCAGTCATGGGAAAAGTTTTGAAGTCGGGGCTTTCTGGTGTTCTCTGTGGGACCTTATGGCTTCATCAGTCAGGGACTGCCTGACTCCCAAAAAGTCTTTCCGGGGCCATGTGCATGGTGAGAGCTCCAAGGGTCTGGGCTGCAGCTGACATCCTGGGGCTGAGTTTACCCAGCACATGTCCACTTCTTTGCAGATAACATGTGAAGGGTTCAGATCTATTCCAATTTGTCTATCTATATGTGTCCTGTACTTGGGACCCAAACCCTAGTGGGGAACACAATGAACTGGGCGGGGGGAGAGCAGGCACAGCCCAATCCTGACAGTTCAGTATATGAAGTAGAATAAGCCATGTCTAGCAGTTGGAGACCATAGAGAATCACTTACTCTGTACGTAAAATTCCACGTGTATTTTTTTATAATTGAAATCATTGGTTAAAACTTCTAGGGTGTATATTCCTCCATCTTTTTCCGTGACATCCTGGAGCATCAGGGAACCATTATTGTACAACATCCATCCTCTTCTGTGTGCAGGCCCCCAGGAGATGGAATCAATGATTCCGACGTATTCTACAATTTTAAGGTCTGGGGTCCTATTCTTTGATTTGTACCAGAAAAATGCTTTCAGATCTTCTGGAAGATTATAGACTTGGAGAAGTACACCTTCACCTTCAGCAGCATACCGAGGCTCTGGTTGGACCATGAGTTGAGAAGAAGTGAGAGCATTACAGAATACAGAAAGGGAAGCTGTGAGGGAAGAGAAAAAAGCCATTACATGGGGATCATTGTGCTTGATGAAAAGACGGTGACCTCCATCCTGAGAAGATGGATTCATCATTCAGCCTAGAGGTGCAGGTGTGTGTGTGTATGTGTGTGTGTACCCCACTTACTGAAGGGCAGAAACATGACCTCCTTCTTCCCAAAGGTGCCTCTGAAAGTGTCATGTCCAATGCAGGGTTTTGTAGAAACCCCTTGGGTTTCTACATGGCTGCTCCCTCACTGCCCTCAGTCAGACATTGCACACACTCATGCACACTGGGGTTTGAGATGATGCCTCCCCTGAACTCAACAGGCCTGGGACTTCCACTTTCTAGGTTTTTATTCTTCATTTTCCTTTGAGTCAACACTCAATCCCTGACCCCACCTAATAGATGCACTTGCTGCTCTGTCAAGTACTCCTTAGGTCTGGGGCTGTGTGGGGCTGGGAGCAGTCTGATCTTCAAGGCAGGCTCAGGTCTTCAAAAGGCTTAGGTACTAGGCTGGCTTCGTTTATGTCAACTTCAAACAAGCTACAGTCATTTTGCTAGACAAGGCCTGAGTTGAAAACACTACCACCAAACTGGCCTGTGGGCAAAAGTATAGTATATTTTTTTGAAGTGGGGATTGATGCAAAAGGATTGAGACCAATGTATGCAGTTCAAGCCCTGGGCTAGGAGTCTTGGGTGATGTAAGAAAGCTGGTTGAGCAAGCATGAAAAGCAACCAATAGGAAGCACTCCTCCATGGTCTCTGTACCAGTTCCTGGATTTTTTTTATGACACTCAATTTGGAGCTAATAAATACCCAAGTTTGACATGGATGCTTTAAAACCACTGTTCCCTATCAGATTTGTAAGAGTACAGCACTAGAAAAATATGCTCCCCTGGTCACTTTAGTCCAGCCTTGGAAAGATGATAGGATTCAGGGCTCCCTGGTCTAGAGCCCCAAGAGCCTGGGCTGACTCTGACATCTTAGGCTGAGTTACTTTCCATCAAAGTCTTCCTTGATGCAGGTGGAGTCTGAAGATGGAAGATGATCTATGGTCATTTGTCTCTACCAGTGTGTTCTGCACTAAGTGCTCAAACCTCTACATAGGTACACAGGGCAGAGGGCAGGAAGGCCAGGGCAGCCATGACAGTCCTGCGTGTCTAAGCCCCACCCAGCACTGAGCAGTCACAGAGAGTCACTTACTGTCCACCTGGAGTTGCACTCGTGCTTCTTCATTTCCCATATCTGTTCTCAGAATTCGTAGAGTGTACAATCCACGGTCGTTCTGAGTGACACTGTGAATAAGCAGGGATCCATCACTGTACAGTGTCTCCCTGCCACTGTATGCAGGTCCCCACACAGCTGGTTTCCTGCCTCGTATATGTCGGATAGCCAAAAGGCTCTTGACTCCAACCATTCCTTTGTACCAGGAAAAGTCTACGGTATTCTCTGGGGGGTTGCGAACAAGTAGAAGAACACTTCTCCCTTCAGCAACGCTGGGTGGCATTGATTCAATAGTGGGCTGGGAAGAGGCAGCAAGGCGCCCACACTTCCAAAGGAAGGCTAGAAGGGAAGAGAAAGATCCATCTAAATTCAGAATTTTGTATTTGACTAAGCTGAGGCCCCGTGTCCTGAGCAGCTATGTCTATTGTGAAGCCCATGTTTTGTGGGTGAATGTTGCCCTGCACTATATGGTGGAGGTCAGCACATGACCCCCATGTTCTCAGTGTCCCCACACTTGTCGTTTCCACTATGTGACTCTATCTCTTCAGTTGTCAACATGTCCCTGTCTTACTGCCATCTGATTCCTGATAACATTTACACTGGATTGGTGTTGGGGTGATGCCTGCCTGACCTCTTCCCCTACAGACCCTGTGTCTTCACTCTCTGATTATGCTGTTTTTCTGTTCCTCTTGGAGTTGCAGCCAACACCTGAATTCACCATCTAGCTTTCTTTACTTCAAGTCCACTCAAACTGGGACATCATAAGAACCATGAGTTGTCTTGTACTTTTTTAAGTAATGCCTAAAATTTTTTTCAGATACATGAATGATGTCCAAGAACCCTGTATGCCCATGGACTTATTTAAGAAGCTCATAGGTTTAGGGATACAGTATTGAATCATTCCATTTGCTTTGATTTTTTTTACCCTTGTTTACATATTATACTTGTTTGTGAATAGTGGGGGTGGTCCAGGACACAGTATTTAAGTGCAGGTCAGAGGACTTCTATTCATTGGACTCAGCTAGCCACACAACAAAGCAAATGCCTATATTCATTGAACCACATCAGTGATCCGCACCAGCTTAATTTTGGGGGGGCATCAAAGCTGAGAGCATTAATCTTCAGAATATTGTGGTCATGCTGATTAACTTCACGTAAGAACAGTGTCTTCCCTACCCTTACCGTTTAGTGTTCAATGAGAGCATCCTAATGCTGAGCCTCTCTCCCATACTGTATCTTCTCCCCTACAAACACTGAGACTCCACTCCTGTCCTTGTACCACTCAGGAGGCTCTCTAACAATATGTCAGTCCTCTCCTCTAACAAACTGTCATCTCCTGGTCTCCTCATCTGTATGCACGGGCCCCTGAGATGTGGTGCACCCTTTGCACAGGAGTACAGAGAGGGGCCTCCATTGTCTCAGTAGGCTGATCTGTCATCCCTCTGAGGAACTTCAGCTCCATCACAGCTCCCAAGCTCTGCTGTCCTTCCCCCATCTGAGCTGAGCCTCTTCCCAGGAAGGAGCAACTCCCGGAGTCCCATGGGCTGAGGGTGGGTCTGTGTTCAAAACACTGCTCTGCCCCTCCAGTTTCAGCACTGATCCAAGTTTCTTTCCCATTCTCTCTTTATGTTTCTGTCCACTAGAACACATCCCTGTGACATGAGATAATAGTGGCTGACTCTGGGACTGCATTCTTCTGTATCCTGGCCTAGGTCTGTCAACACCAAAAAAGGGTAGACCAGCACAATTGTGTAACAAAGAAACCCAGCTGGACACCCAGTCTGCCCTGAGTTTTCAATGCTCTGGAAACACAGAATTTGCTCTCAGCATTAAGGTGACAAAACTGACTTTGAGGCTCCAGAGGGACCAGGAGAGTGATGTGAGTGTGGGAGAACAAAACTACTCTCATTGAAGTCTCCATCAGACTGGGTTCTGACCTAGGTCAAAGGCCCAGGATGTGTCAGGAGTCACATCTTGGGTGTGAGAGGAAGTGACCCGATTTTGGGAAAAGGGCTGTGAGCTCCTTCATCCTGTGCAAGATTTTCAAGACCATGCTCCCACTTCTTCTATTTGCTGAGCTATGTAATCAGTCTGCCCATTTGCTCCTGTTCTTTCTGAGATGCCTTAGACCTCTATCTAGTTGATTTCCCTTGGATATTGTGTATTTCACAAAGGAAACACATAAAGTGGGAAACAGAACATGATCTCCTAGCAGTGTAGCAGACACATTAAGCAAATTGTGGGTATGAGAATGCTGTGACCATCATTTCCAGGTCTATAAAAATGGATGGAACCAGGCTACTAGATAAGTTCCTGGTTCAGAAAAATACTTCTCTGCCAGTTCATTGTTTGTCATGATGACATCCCTGGTGTTCAACAGAGAAATCACAACACCAGTCTGGGAACCTGTCAGATCAGCACAGCCTGTAGCCATTTGTCTGCAAGAGAGAATTCCCTGAGCTGGACCCAGAGGACAAGCACTTGTCAGGAGAACCTGTGTCCTCTGTCCCTCTCCTTGGGGACAATAAGCTTCATGTGAAATCTCATATGCCCAACAGGACAGTTAGTTAATGACCTGGACATTTGTTGAGCTGTGCTCCCCTGCTGACTCTCTGAAGAAGATGGCCAAGGGACATAGCTCAACCAAGGCCCTCATGACAGCATACTGTCTAGTTCCACACATCACAAGACATGGAATACTTGGGAGCACTATTCTCTGCCTTCAGGGAGTCAAAACCAAACACTTATAAAATGCTTCTCATGGACACCTGTAGTTGAGTCTGGGACAGAGATCTGGAGACAAGGTGTCCTGGTGCTCACATTTCTGTGAGGATCCCATGTTTTCCTCAACCAGGCACAATGCTGATTCCCTTCATGTCTTTCTCAAGGAAACATTCCTGGTAAGAACACCCAGAGTCTAGACAGAGGCTGATAATCTTGGCTGCATTACTTACCACGCATCCACCTGTGTGCAGGGTGAAGTCAATGAAGGATGCGGATCTATTGCCATTATTCTATATCATATATTTCTTGCATGAAATGCTCAAATCCCAACACAGGCCATAGGGAATGTAGGCCCAGACCTCCCTCCTGTATGTGTCCAGTGAGATGAAGCTCACCCAGCTCACAGAGTTCACAATGAATCACTTACCGGACACGTGAAAGTACATGGATGTTGTTGATACAGTTTTTCCATGTCTGTTATAAGTTCGTAGGGTATAGATTCCTGTGTCCTTCTGGGTGACATTTTCGATCAACAGGGATCCATTGCAATATATTCTCTCTCTATCACTGTGCACATGTCCTGACCCACTTACATTGCTGTCCATTGTATACATTGCAATTCTTTGTGTCATATTTGTTAGCCCTTTAAACCAGGCAAAGGTTATAAGATTCTTTGGCAGATCATGGACAAGGAAAATGACGTTTTCTCCTTCAGCCACTTGGAGTGGAAGTGACTCAATGGTCACATGGGCAGTGGTGGACAGGTGCCAGGAGGTTAAGAGGGAGGCTAGAAAGGAATTGAGAAAAATCACCAATATTAAACGGGTGTGATCATCACTCAGCTTTGGTGTGTGAGTAGGGAGTGTTGACCCTCCTTTGCAGGCATGAGCATCAAGACTTCCATTGACTCACAGTGTATGAGTGTGTCAGTAACTCTCTTAGGAATTCTCTGCTCAGGTATCTGCCTGGTTCCCCCCTCAGTGTTCCATATCCTTCCTTACAGAGAGTATTTAGTGTGAGGAACAATGTCTCTCTGAACTCCTCCTCTGGAAAGTCTTCACTTTCTGACTTTTTCCTCTGTTTTCTTTGTAATTCTAGTCAACACTTGGCCTCACCTTTCAGATATACCAACATCAAGTCCACTAGATTCAGGGATTTTTGTTTGTGTGTTTGTTTTTTGCTTTGGTTTTGGGTTTGGTTTGGGGTTTAGTTTTGGGTTTTTGAGGCAGGGTTTCTCTGTGTAGCTTTGACTGTCCTGGAACTCGCTCTGTAGACCAGGCTGGACTAGAACTCACTGAGATCAACTGCCTCTGCCTCCTAAGTGCTAGGATTAAAGGCCTGAGCCACCACCTCCCATCCAGAATCAGGGATTTGTAATGAGTCTGAACTTTTTGGAAGGTTCAGTTCCTGAAAAAGACTCAGACACCAGTGGACAAAGGAAAAAAAGGAAAGAAGGGAGAAGGAATGTGTCTCCATATATTTATCTTCCTAGTTCCTAGGTTTGGAGCCTATGACAATAATTATATTCAAGTGTGAAATAAATGATTTTAGATTTACTTACATAAATATATGTGTGTATTTGTGAATGCTGGTGTCTCCTTTTGCACATATATAGATGTTTTCTACAAATATGTGTGGGGGCACATGTGTCAGGGTGTGCATGAGTGTGTTCATGCCACAGCACCTATGTGGAGCACAGAGTAGAGCCTGCAGGAGTCTGTTCTCTATCTACTATGTGGAAGCTGAGGGTTGATTTCAGGTTGTCATATCTTCACACCCTGAGACATCTCACTAGCCCTCCCCTGTTCGATTTCTATTTGGAGGGTCACGCTGCCATGGTTGGGGAACAGCTGTCTTCAGAACATTGCAGCCAATGTAACTCACTGTGAATATGGAGTGTTTGAGCCTTCTCCCTTACCATCATCACCTGCTGTCCTCTGAGACCTTCAGGCTGCTGAGCCTCTGTCCCTCACTGTACCTTCTGCACCATGACTGCAAACAGAAACCTTGAGTCTTCTCACAAGATCCTGTCCCCTTTAGGATACTCCAGCCTGCTTCCAAATTCCCCTCCCCCACACAGTCAGAAAGTTGGTATACCTACCTGTGAGCAGAATTCCCTGCCAGGGGGTACACCCCTTCCAGAGAAGCACAGAGGACTCCCCCATCAATCTTCTCACTTGCTGTCCTTCCTTCTGAGGAGAAGAGCCTCTCACCTCAAACACAGAACTCAGGCTCTGCTGTTCTTCCTCCTTCTGGGCTGTGATTTTTCTGAGACAGGAGCACTTCCTAGAATCCAATGGGTTACGAGTGATGTGACTTGAGTCCAAGGCACTGCTCAATCTCTTCCACTCTCAGTGCTGTCCTGCATCCCTCTCAACTTCCCTTTATGTTTCTCCTCCAAGCAACACATTGAGCAACAAGGCTGATAAGCATCCCCATGCCCTTAGAGAACAACGGCTCATCCTAGCCCTGACGTCTGCTGTGTACTGGCCTTAGGACTGAGAGCACCAAAAAGGGAGCCTCCATCATGCATATGTGTCCTTGTGACACAGAGATTCAGCTGAATACCCAATCCACCCTGTGTTCTCAATGCTCTTAGAAGGTGATATTTACTTAAAACCTGCAGGAAGGTGACAGAAATGTCTCTGAGGGCTGGGAAGAGACCAACTGAGTGATGACTAGGGATGAAGATCAATCCTTTATCACTAATGTCACAAGTCAAATTAATGATCCAGGACAGAGCCCCAGGAACAGTTGTGTGAGGAGTATCATGTGCTCAGTGTTGGAGAAGAGGTGACCTGTGTGTCCTTGAAAGGACTGTGGGCTCCTTCTTCCTATGGATGATTTCAAGACATTAATCGAGCATTATGTGTTGGGTGTGCTTATGTCCTTGCTGAACTTCCTAGGTCACCTATGCTCTTTCCTACATGATTCCCTACTGGTAATCTTGTCTTCCCCTGTGAAAGATGCCAGGAGGAAGAATACATTCAAAGTCCCCATGCAGAAAAATGTTCTCAGACAAAAGAAGGATAAAGTAGGTCAGAGCAGGGTCTACAGAGGGAGCTCAAGGTTAGTAGGGACAGAGACTGAAAGCAGTTGGCTAGATCATGGGTCAGGGAAACAATTTTCAGAGCATTGAGCATATGCCCTGCTATCGCCCCCTGGAGATCACTAGGAGAACTGCAATGTCATGTCTAGAGATACAGCAAGCATGGTCAAGAAGCCAAAAGTGAACTTCCCTAATATTTAGGCACAGGTGGGATGCAGGGCCTGTCATCACAATCACTGTGCTCTTCAGGACTCCTAATTCCTTCTACTGTAGGATGGGTCTAGACATCATTCAAGATTTGTCCTGGGAAGCCCTGGACTAAAGTTAGAAGTGGTGTGAATCCAGAGGAAGGGCATTCTCAGAGGAGCCTTGGGCTCAGGAAATTTTGGAGGAAGGAACTTGGATATTTCTCTTGAGATTAAAAGGACAGGAGACAGCTGGGCATGGTGGTGAATGTCTTTAATTCCAGCACTCAGGAAGCAGAGACAAGAGGGTCTCTTAGATCCAGGACAGATTTGTCTAAGGAGCAAGTTCCAGGACAGCTGGGGTTACACAGAGAAATCCTGTCAGGTTAAAAAAAAAAAAGGAGAGGACACTAATTTATGGACTGAACATGTACCATATGGCCATGCTGTCTAAATACTACTTTCTCTTTGCCCAGAGGGTGCTAAGGAGTTTTGATCTTGAGTACAAATCACATTGATTCAAATAGACCTGTCTTCCATATATACTATTCTATGATTCTTTCTCTTGCTTTAAAAAAAAAAACGCTCTGAAAAAGAGCAGTTTATGAGAGTAGAGTCCATCTTCCTTTTGGGGCTGTGTTATATTGTAGCAGTGAAGAAAGTCAAGGTAGAATGCTTGCTGCTTGCTGTCTCATTCCCATGCTCACACTCTGGTTGAACTCAGCTAGCTTTCCTGTACAACCAAGAACTAATTGCCTAGTAATAATGATGCCCACAGTGGTCTGGGCCCTCTCATATGAATTAAGACTTTCACTCACAGAAATGTATAGCCTAATCAGACTTGGTTACACCTCTGTTTTCTTGTTGTTGTTGTTTTATGCAGCCTGAGCACAGTTTCCCCTCCCTCCTCTCCTCCCAGTCCCTCTGCCCACTCCCCTGCTTTCCACTGATCCACCTGTTTAGTTTTATGCCAATACAATATGGTTTTTCTTACTATAGCTCTATAGTAGAGATTGAAATCAGAAATAGTGATACCTTGAGAAGTTCCTTTATTGTACACGATTGTTTTAGCTACCTCAGGTTTTTTGTTTTTTCCATAAGAATTTGAGTATTGTGTTTTGAAGGTCTGTAAAGAATTGTTATAATTTTGAGCTGGGCAGTCGTGGGGCACGCTTTTAATCCCAGCACTCGGGAGGCAGAGGCAGGTGGATCTCTGTGAGTTTGAGGCCAGCCTGGTCTACAAAACGAGTTCCAGGAAAGGCGCAAAGCTACACAGAGAAACCCTGTCTAGAAAAACCAAAAAAAAAAAAAGGAATTGTTATAATTTTGATGGGAATTGCATTAAATCTATAGATTGCTTTTGGGAAGATGGCCATTTTTACTATGTTAATCCTAATGATCAATAAGCATGGGAGATCTTTCCATCTTCAATGTCTTTCAAAGACATGGAGTTCTTGTCACAAAGGTCTTTCACTTGCTTTGTGTCTTAGTTAGGGTTTCTATTTTTATGAAGAGAAACAATGACCATGGCCACTCTTATAAAGGAACATATTTAATTAGGGTGACTCACTTACAGTTTCAGAGGTTCAGTCCATTATCATCATGGCAGAGAACATGGCGGTGTGCAGACAGATATGGGTTTTGAGAAGTAGCTGAGAGTCCTACATTTTCCAGGCAACAGGAAATGGTCTGTCTGTCACAAAAGCAAAGCTTGAACAAAAGAGACCTCAAAGCCCACCACCACAGTGAAGCACTTCCTTGAACAAGGTCATACCTATTTCAACAAGGCCACACCTAAGAGTGCCACTTCCTTTGGGGGTCATTTTCTTTCAAACCACTACTATTGGTTAGAGTTACACTGAGTTTTTTTCTATTATTTGTGGTTATTGTGAAGGGTGTTTTAGTCCTGATTTTTTTCTCAGCCCATTGATTATTTATATATATAGGAGAGCTGGAGAGCTGCTGAGCTTTTTCATTAATTTTGTAATCATCCATTTCACTGAAGGTGCTCATCATCTCTAGGGGTTCTTTGGAGAATTTTTGGGCTTGGTTATGTATATAATCATATCATCTGTAAAGAGTGATACTTTGAGTTCTTCCTTTCCAGTTTAAATCCCCTCAATCTCCATCAGTTGTCTTATTGCTCTAGCTAAAATATCAAGTAATCTCTTCAATAGAGATGGCAGGAGTGGACAGCCTTGTCTTGTCAATGATTTTAGTGGAATTGCTTTGAGTCTTTCTCCATTTAATTAGATGTTGTCTATTGGTTTGCTGTATATTGCCTTTATTATGTTCTGACATGTCCCTTGTATCCCTGCTCTCTCCAAGACATTTACCATGAAGGAGTGTTGGATTTTTTCAAAGGCTTTGTCAGCATCAAAGGAGATGATCATATGGATTTTTCTTTCAGTTTGTTTATATGGTGGGTTTTATTGCCAGATTTTCATATGTTGAATCATCCCAGCTTCTCTGGGATGAAGCCACTAGAACATACTGGATTATCTTTTTGATGTGTCCTTGGATACTGTTTGTGAGTTTTTATTAAGTATTTTTGCATTTGTATCCCTGAAGGAAACTGGTCTGAAATTCTCTTTCTCTTTTGAGGCTCTGGGTGGTTTGGGTATTAGGGGACTGTGGCCTCTCTTCCAAAAGGAATTTGTTGGAGAAGAGGATGGCTGGTTTCTCTACCTAGGAAGTTCCTCCCTCCTGGGAGAACACTCCACTTTATATTCCAATACCAGTCTAAGGTGAACCAAGAGAAATCAGAGATGCAAGGAGAGGAGGAAGAATCATAGCTGGAATGTCAGAAGAGCATTGGGATTTATGTGTGCCCATGACACATTCTGGGAAATAATTTCTGTATCTATCCATAAAACCAAGATTCACCCAAATCTTGATGCTGTCATTTCAGAGATCCACTTGCCCAAGACCTGAAATTTTCTTCACTTAGGTCCTATGGATGCCAGTGGCAGAGTTCTTGACAAAGGAGATATAGGATTTACAAGTATTAGTTGTGATTTTGGGGATAAAGAGCTTTTGACAGAATATCTGGGACTCTCCATTGGTAAACCAAGAGGACTATGCAAGTTGGTGAGAGGCAACATTGCAGAAGAAGTTGAGATTTGGCCCTAGATACAAATGATTATCTGAGAGGGATATCATCAGATCTCCTGAACTGTATGGAGCAAACCGAATAGAGCCACATATGAAGCCTGTGAAGAAATGGGATAATTCTGATGTATAGAGGCTCTAGGATCTGTTTTATTACCATAGTTGAGGAGATCCCAACCAGAGCTGGGGTACAGATTAGTAGAAGAGTACTCATGTAGCATACACAGTTCCTTGATCCATCACTGGTACAACACACAAAAAATCCCGCTGGACTCTCATGTGTGCACTGAGCCTGAATCTGAGATGTCCCCTGTCTTAGTCACCCTGAGCCTGTCTAGCAAGGAGAAGTCCTCCCAGTCCATTCTAGCTCAATGCTGGCCCTAGCTTTATGTGCTTGGGCTAGAGCAGGATTCCCTAGCCAGCCTAGGTTGTGTCAATACCAATGAATGGCTGAGTGTCCCAGCTCTAAGTGTAGGCAGTTATAGCCATGCAGAAACAGAAATTACTCACAAGTAGCATTCAGGCTGAATGGGTCATGTTGGGTGGCAGCCACTCATTTCCAGATTAAACACTCATAGGATCCTGTGTCAGTTGTGACACTGAATAAGGGAGAGTCCAGTTGCCCTCTGACAGTTTCAGCCTGTCACCTTCTGACAAGCTTTGACCATTTATCCTCCACAGGTAGGTTGCGTTCTGACACTCATGTATATGCTTTAAAACTACCATCCTCAAATTCCATGGGGGTAGAATTCTCACTTCTGACTGTGGCCCTGAGTAGCAGTGCTGTACTGACAACAGACTGAAGATAACATGCTATGGGACCTCTGACCCTTGCAAAGGCCTCTTTCAACCAGGGTTGGTCTTTCTAACATCCACCCCCAATTCTTGTTCTCACAGACCAGGCAGAAGATTAATCAAAAGCAAATGCAGGAGGATTTGAGTGCTCAGAGATGGTGGGTCTCCTGTGCTGTGTAGGAGAAACAGTCTTTGCCATGTGTGCACTGAGCTGCAGAGCTTGGTAATATAGGCCTAGGATCTGGAGTCAGATGTCCATTGTCTCTTCTGGACCTCACTAACACACTGCCTGCCATGCACCAAAGAAATCTGTGTTCTTCTAACTGTACTAATGTCTACCACTGAGCCTGGGCCAGTGTCCTCCAAGGCAATGATGTTTAAGGAAATCATACAGATAGGACAGGATAAGACTTCCTATTTAGCTTCCCTGAGAAGCCTCCACAAACAGTCCTCAGGACTTGTGTGTACAGAAATCTCACATGTGAGACCAGGGGTGGGCCTGTCATTCTGCTAACTGAGTAGACTGGATTATAACATAAGCCAGTCTTCCTACGTATTTGGACTGAGATGAGGCTTGGATCACCAAAATCAAAGAATCACTCACAGAATGATCTAGGAGAGGGAAAATAATGGGTTAAAAGTGAGCTTGAAATAGAACCATTCTCTTGGCCTGTGATGCTCTGTCTTGCACAGTTAATGGCCATAGCAAGGTATTTCCTGAAATTCAGGCTGCTGTTTTCCTTCCTTCTTTCCTTCTTTCCTTCTTTCTTTCTTCTCATGTGTATAGGTATTTTTACTGAACCACAACTATGCCCAGTGCCCACAGAAGCAAGAAGAGGGCATTGGATACCCTGGAAATGGAATTACAGTTTGGTTATGATATCATGGGTATGCTGAAAACAGAACTTGGGTTCTCTACAAGAGCAATCAGAGTTATTAACTACTGAGGCATCTCTCTATCACTTCTAGGTGAATGATTTAGAGGTAGATCTGACTGGTAGAATGTAGTGAACAAGAACTTGTGGGAACTCTGGCTAGAAGGGACTTTGGCAGATAGGGATTAGAAATTCAGGACTCTAACTTTCTTCATATGAGACCATTGTTACCAATACCCAGGATCTAAGGCCAATCTCAGAAAGTGTTACTTCTGAAAAGAGCACAATGAGGTAAGATGACAGACAGATGTTATGTTGTTTGAAATCAGTTACTTCCTGATGAGAGAGAATCCTGTGTTAGATGCGTGATCTACTGGAAGGGTGAAAGAAAAGCTATATCCTTTGCCTTTCTGTAGCAGTAACAGTGGAACTCCAGAAAACAAATGATTTCTTGTCCTGAAATTTTGCAGGAATTCTGCAGAGGCAGGTAGCTTAGATCTAAAGTCAAGTCAAACTATCCATTTGTTTTCACTTCCTGAAATAGACATTCACTCAAGCTGCTGATGACCAAGATTAATATCTGTGAAAAACAGTTTCTCCCACTCCACAGACACCCAAGAAGGCCTTCAGGGGAAAAAAACTACATACATGGTTGTACACAGACAATTTGTCTGTCACCCATGGCCTGTGAGAAGCATATGTACATACTGGGGATTCTGTGCCTCGGTTTCCTAGTAATAGCACTCATGGTGAATGAATGTTGCCATGGAGATAAGGTAGCCTTAAATGAACAAGGCCATGACACTGGGACAGGACAGTTGTCCAGATCAGCACCATCAGTTACTACTTCCTGCAAGGGAGAATTCACTAGACTTAATCCCTGTGGACACACAGTCATTGGGAGGAGCTATGTTCTCTGTCTCTTTCCTTGGGCTCCCAGACTTTCTTGTGAAGTCTCATAAGCCCATTAGAACAGTTGGCTAAGGGCCTTGGCACTGGAGCATGTGGGAAGTCCATTCTGAGACTTAGAAGAAGATACCCGACTGAGGAGTGGAATCCCAGGAACTGTATCAAATTCCCTGGAGCTTGATTTAGGTACCCTTGTGAATCCTCTTCACATAGGGTCTGGGAACTAAACTCAGGTCCACTGGAAGAACAGCATGGCTATTAAACACTGGGCCATATCTCCAGTCCTCCTTTCTCATTCTCTTCCTTTTTCCCTTTGTGCTTCCAGTCAACCCCTGAACTCACCTTCTAGATGCCTGTCTGCTTCTGGTGTATTGCAACTAGGGCTTTGGAAGAACAGAATGCCCCTACTGTTTTGGGATGTTCCAGTGCCTGGAAAAGACTCAGACACCTGTGGATGAATGAGTGAATGAATGAATGATACAGGGGCAATGATTTAAAGGAATCTCAAGTTGTTAGATAAGAAAATAGGTTAATGCTATAGTTTGACTTTTAATTTACAATTGCTTATGCAGGCATGTTAGATACATGTATAAGATAGATAGATAGATAGATAGATAGATAGATAGATAGATAGATAGATAGATAGATAGAGAGAGAGAGATAGAATATGTGTGTTTACTCATGCATACATCAGTGTATTGGTGAGAAAATGCTACTTTAAATATATGTAGGTTAGATAACATGAGGGAGTTGGCTCTCTGTTTCCACCAAGTTGGATCTGGGATTGAAATCAACATGACAGCCTTAGTAGCAAGTGCTTTTGCCCACTGAGTGAGACATTTTGGTGGCCAACCCTTCTCTGATTTTCATTTAGAGGGTGACCCTGACATATTGGAAATGTCAGTCTTCAGAAAACAATGGCCAATGGTAATAAACTTTGGGTGGAAATAATGTGGTTTCCTCTCCTTACTGTTTCCTGTTTACCAAGGGCTTCCTGCTGTTGACCCTTTCCCTCTCTTTCCTCTTCCTTTGGACTCAAGAACAAACCCTTAGTCCCCACTCAAACACCTATCATAGAAGACTCCAGTCATAATCTGACTTCCCATCCACTGTCATGGAATGGTCTCTGCAACTTTGTGCTATGACACAGGTTTGCAGCTTTATCCCAGGTTTCCACAGCCTTAGTCAGGCCACATCATGGAGGAGCCAGGTGTTGAGAGTAGTCGGGTCATAGCACAGAGAGCTCTTCCATGATCCTTGTTATATACACTACAATGTAGGAAACACATGATATGAAAATTTCCTCTTCCCCTATAAGGTTATAGAAGATCAGACCTTTCCTTTGTGGAGAAATGTAGAGAAGACTGTTCAATAACATTGCCTAGAACTGGAGAGTGCTCTCAGAAGAGGCTCCTTAGATTCCCTCCCTGATCAGTCTCATGGCAACTATTTCTTGTTCTCTCACTCTCTATAGCTCTCTCTTATTTTCACTCCTTTTTAAAGCTTTTTAAAGTATTTTTTGAATTCTCTACATCCTTATTGTATTTACACCATTGTCATTCCTCAGTCTTGCCCTATACCTTTTCCCATGCCTTCCACTCTCTTTCCAATTCATGCTTCATCCGCAATCATTATCATCATCATCAACCTTATTATTACACATATATTTATTTATTCTTACTGTCAATAGCATTTTATTCTTAGCTGGTTGAGATTTAAAAATGTGAATATTGGAAATCACATCACTTCTATTTTAGAGCTGCATTACAGAATAATTAGAGAATTAGCTTTGTAGAAATAAACTAATGGCTTTCTTATGACCTTTCAGGGTTTATTATATGCATTTCCAATTTTTAATGAAAATTGTACACACACACACACACACACACACACACACACACACACACACACACATATATATATATATATATATATATATATATATATATATATATATATATCCAACATTGAATAAGTGTTATTCTATGGAATTTGAAGGCTCCTGTATAGACCTAATAGTGGTTTTTCTGTAATATATTTTTTTAGATAAATGAAGATTCTTTTTTTACTGAGTGGATTTTATGTTAATGTAGTCCCTTTTTGGAACCCAGGACACTGATGGTCAATTCATCTAGTGGGAATGGTTTACATCAGGTTCTCTGAGAAAGCCTGTGTCAAAAAATAAGGTGGAGAACAATTGAGAAAGACCTATGACATCATGTAGCCTCCATACCTGAACAAATGAATGGACAAGTACACCCATTCACATGCATATGCACACATACAACAATCTGTACATGCATGCACACATACAGAAATTTTAGAAAATGGGAACCTTCATAACAAACTGGTAGAGAGGATGAATTCTTGATTGTCTAGCTACTGAAGTTGTGGGTGATCTAAGTTCAAGGAGGTGAACTGCTGTGTGAGAAGCAGGCTATTAGCAATTTCTTCAAGTATGCATGAGAACTAGCATGAAGGAAAAATCTTGGCACAAAAGCCCCTGTATTAGGTTCCTTTGACAAAATAAGGAAATGATGGGAAATAGGAGTCTTATAAATGTGTGCCCTATAAAAACCTGGTTTTCTTTCCATTGATTGAAGGTGTTACATTACAAGGAGTCTTTATACAGTATATCCTTATGGGAGAAGGGTTCAATGAGTTAAATTAACTTTGACAACATTCTACTTGGTGGTGTTAGATGAGTTAGAGTAAGTTAGAATAGAACTTATTCATCTCTGGGTGATATATATATATGTGTGTGTGTGTGTGTGTGTGTGTGTGTGTGTGTGTGTGTGTGTATGTGTGATTTTCATTAAAAATTTGAAATACCTGTAATAAACCCTGAAAGGTCATAAGAAAGCCAGTAGTTTATTTCTACAAGGCTAATTCTCTAATTATTCTGTAGTACAGATCTAAAATAGTAGTGGTGTGATTTCCAATATTCACATTTTTAAATCCCAACCAGCTAAGAATAAAATGCTATTAACAGTAATAGTAAATAAATATATGTGTAATAATAATGATGATAATAATCCTGTGGGGGATTGAAAGCTCTGAAAATGAACAATGCTATTCTGAATGTGGATGTTTGATAAATATACACTTGATATATTATTACAATAAAGTGATTAACATCTATAATTTACCTGTGAATTCTATTCAAATATCTACTGCTTAAAATTGACTCAACTACTCCAGTGGCTAAGCTTTAGTTTCACTTATATTTACCTGAGAATAATATAGGATATTGTATAAATGTCAGAAACGTCTGAGATTACTGTCAGACTTCAATAATCCCTTTGGATATGATATATAGAAATATACTAGGTTTATAATTTCTTTCAGGATTAATAAGATAAATTTAATTGTCCTTCATGTTTTGCTATAACATAGTATTAATCTCTTTCTGAATAGGACAGAATTTATTTTTTATTAAATTTATTCATTTATTTTACATCCCAATGATAGTTTAATCCTTCCTCTCCTCCTATTCCCTCCCCCACCTCCACTCAGCACCCCCATCCTCACCTCCTCTGTTTCTGTTCAGAAAGAGCCCAGACTCCCATGGGTGTCAACAAAGCATGGTGTATCAAGTTAAGGTAGGACTAAGCTCCTTCCCTTGTATTAAAAATGGGCAAGGCAAACCAGGATGAGGGATAGGATCTCAAAAGCCAGCCAAAGCTTTAGGGACAGGCCCTGCTCCCATTGCTAGTAGTCCCACAAGTAGACCAAAGAACACAATTGTCACACATATGTAGAGGTCCTAGGTTGGTCCCCTGCAGGCTACCTGGCTGTCAATCCAGATTCTGTGAGCTCCTATGAGCACAGATTAGCTGGCTCTGGGGGTGCTCTTGAAATGACCTTGACACCACTGACTCATACATTCCTTCTTCCCTCTCTTCAACAGGATTCCCTGAGCTGGGATCAGTCCTTGGCTGTGGGTCTCTGTATCTGTTTCATTGAGTTACGGGATGAAAGCTCTCTCATGAAAATTGGGGTAGTCACCAATCTGATCACTGGAGATGGCCGTTCAGGCTACCTATCCACTATTGCTAGGAGTCTTAGCTGGAGTCAACCTTATAGATGCATGGTAGTTTCCCTTGCATCAGGTTTCTACCTGACCACAAAATGCCCCCAAAATCAAGACATCTCTTTCACTAATCTCCCCCTCCATTCATCCCGCAACCCAATCCCTCATGTTCCAATCCCCACCCACTCCTGATCTACCCAAGAGATCACTTCTATTTCCCTTTCCCAGGGAAATCCATGCATCCCTTTGGGCTCTCCTTGTTATCTAGCCTCTCTGGGACTGTGGACTGTAGCATAATTATCCTTTACTTTACACCTAATATCAACTTATGAGTGAGTACATACCATGTTTCTCTTTCAGGATATAGGTTACTGAACTCAGGACATTTTTTCTGTTCCAATCATTTGTCCTAAATTTCTTGATGTCATTGTTTTTAACATCTGAGTAATACTCCATTGTGTAATCGTGCAATATTTTCTTTTTCCATTCTTTCATTGAGGAGCATCTAGGTTGTTACCAGGTTCTGGCTATTATAAATAACAATGCTATAAACATACTTGAGAAAGTATCCTTGAGTTATGATTGAGCATCTTTTGGGTATATTCCCAAAAGTGATACAGGTGGGTATTGAAGTAGATCAATTTCCAAATTTTTGACAAACTGCCATATTGATTTCCTATGTGGCTGTACAAGTTTACATTCTCACTGGCAGTGGAAGAGTATTCCCCCTGCTCCACATCCTCACCAGCGTTTCCTGCCATCAGTGTTATTGATCCTAGCCATTGTGACATGTGTAGGATGGAATCTCAGAATCATTTTGATTTGCATTACACTGATGGATAAGGAAGCTGAACATTTCTTTCAAATGTCTCTGCCATTTGTAACCTCTGTTTAGTTGTGTACTCCATTTTTGATTGGAATATTTGTTGTTTTGATGTGTAGTTTCTTGAGTTCTTTATATATTTTGGAGATCAGCCTTCTGTCAGATATGGAGTTGGTGAAGATCTTTTCCTGTTCTGTAGGCTGCCTTTTATCCTATTGACAGTGTCCTTTGCCTTCACAAGCTTTTCAGTTTTAAGAGGTCCCATTTATTAGGAGTCTATCTCAGTGTCTGTGATACTAGTGTTCTATTCAGTGGGTTGTCTCCTGTACCATGTTTTCAAGGTTACTTCCCAATTTCTCTTCTATCAGGTTCAGTGTAATGGGATTTATGTTGAGGTCTTTGATCCACTTGGATTTGAATTTTGTGCAGAATGATAGATATGGATCTATTTGGATTCTTCTATATGTCAACATCTAGTTATGCCAACAGCATTTTTGAAGATGCTTTCTTTTTTCATCATATGATTTTGGATTCTTTGTGAAAAATCAAGTGTGCATAGGGGTGTGAATTTATATCTATGTCTTTTAATTGATTCTATTAAAACATGTGCCTGTTTTTATGCCAATACCATACTGTTTTAATATTATAGTTCTTTAGTAGAGCTTGAGATCAGGGGTGGTGATAACTCTGGATGTTCTTTTATTGTACAGGATTGTTTTAGTGCTCATGTTTGTGTATATGTGTTGTTATTTATCTATGTAAAGTTGAGTATTGTTCTTTCTAGATCTGTAAGAATTATGTTGGAATTTTTATGTGCATTGCATTAAATCTGTAGAACACTTTGGTAAGATGGTCATTTTTACTATGTTCATCCTACTGATTCATGAGCATGGGACACCATTCCATCTTCTGATAGCTTCTCCAATTTCTTTCTTCAAAGACTTGAAGTTCTTCTCATATAGGTGTTTCGATTGCTTGGTTAGAGTTGCCCCAAAATACTTTATGTTATTTGTGGCTACTGTGAATGGTGTTGTTTCCCTGATTTCTTTTTCAGCCTGTTTGTCATTTGTATATAGGAGGCTTCTGATTTATTTTGAGTTAATCTTGTATCCAGCCACATTACTCAAGAAACTAGATAGCAAAATACCAAACAATCCAATTAAAAAATGGGCTAGAGACCTAAACAGAATTCTCAACAGAAGAATCTCAAATGGCCAAAAGACATTTAAGGAGTTGGTCAACATCCTTAGATATCAAGGAAATGCTAATCAAAACAACTCTAAGATACCATCTCACACCTGTCAGAATAGATAAGATAAAAAACACTGAAGATAGCTTATGTTGTAAAGGATGTGAAGCAAGGGGAAAACTCCTCCACTGTTGGTAGAGTGCAAACTTGTACAGCCACTTTGGAAATCAGTATGGCGGTTTCTCAGAAAATTGGGAATTAATCTTCCTCAAGACCCAGCTACACCACTCTTGGGCATATACCAAGAAATGCTCAATCATGCCACAAGGACACTTGCTCCACTATCTTCATAGCAGCATTATTCATAATAGCCAGAACCTGGAAACAACCTACTTGCCCCTCAACCAAAGAATGGATAAAGAAAATGTGGTACATATACACAATAGAGTATTATTTAGCTGTAAAAAAACAGTGACATCATGAAATTTGCAGGCAAAGGATGGAACTAGAAAATGTCATCCTGAGTGAAGCAACCTAGACTCAGAAAGACAAACATGGTATGTACTCACTCATAAGTGGATATAGTTGTAAAGCAAAGGATAAGCAGACTGCAATCCACAACTCCAAAGAAGCTAGGAAACAAGTAGGACCCTAAGAGGGACCCATGTATTGCCTTGAGAAGGGAAAACAGATGATATATCCCTGAGTAAACTGGGGATGAGGGGGCAATAGAGGGGAAGGGATGGGGAATGAGAACATGAGGGAACAGAATGGCAGAGCTGGGGAAGGGGTAGAATGGGAGAGCAATGAAAGAGATATCTTGATAGAGTGAGAGATTATGAGGTAAGGGGTGATAGGGAATTACTAGAAATCCACAAGGATGACCCCATCTTAGACTACTAGCAATAGTGGAGAGGGTGCCTGAATTGGCCTACCCTGATAATCAGATTGGTGAATACCCTAACTGTCATCATAGAGCCTCATCTAGTAACTGATGGAAGCAGATTCAGAGATCCATAACCAAGCACCAAGCCAAGCTCTGGGAGTTCAGTCAAAAAGAGGGAAGAGGGATTTTATGAGCAAGAGGGGGGGATCAAGATCATGATGAGGAAATCGACAGAAACAACTGAACCAACCTGGTAGAAACTCATGAAATTTAGACAAACAACAGTGGAACCTGTGTGGGACAAGACTAGGCCTTCTGTATATGGGAGATAATTGTGTATTTTGGTCTATTTGAGGGGTCCCTGGCAGTGGGATCAAGATCTATTTATCTCTAGTGCATGAGCTGGCTTTCTGGAGCCCATTACCTATGGTGGGATGCCTTGCTCAGCCTTGGTACAGGGGGGAGGGGTTTGGTTGCCTCAATTAAATGTACCAAGCTTTGCTGACTCCCCAACAGAGGTCTTACCCTTTTGAGAATTCTTGAGTGTAGCTTCCTTGTCATATATAGAAGACACAAACTCACAGAAGACATCCTGGTCCTATGACTCCTACAATCAATCCATCTCTTCTTCTGAAATGTTTGCTGAACTTCAATCAATGGGATTGTGATACAGATAAATAAATTGGGGCTTGACATCCTGTGTCTGTTGTTCTATGCATTTAGACTAATTTTGAATTACTTTACTGGTCTCTATCTATGCAAGCAGAGGCTTCTTTGATGACAGTGAGAGCTACACTTACCTGTGGGTATAAGGATTTGTGCTTAATATTTACTAGGAAATTGTAATAGTTTAGGAAAGTGGCCACAGCATGTTCTCCTCTAGGATCCATGACCTTACTAGCCAATTGTAGTTGTCTTGGATTCCAATACCAGAAATAATTTTCCTCCTATCAAGCAGATCTTAAATCTAATTAGACAGTTCTTAGTTACCTTCAAGATAAGTGCCACTATTATAACTTAAGGGATATCTTGCCCCACTGGTCATTGCTGTGGTTTATAGGCATCACAACTAGGAAGACTACTAATTGTTGCCAGTTTGCATAGAAATTTCAAGTACTATAAGATCTATTCTTTAAGGGAGGAGACTTCTGGGTCAGATCCAGCTGGATTACTCAAAGCCATGTGTCCTGTAAGTAAAGAGTTTCTTGAAGAGTAAGGACCTATCTTCAAATTCTAGAAGACAACAAAGGGCTTTTCTTGAACTAACCTGATAAATAATTTGAAAGCAGGTCTCTTACCATCGGTACATGGTTTCTATAAGTCAATGCTTCTTGGTGGGGAACATTCTCACTCAAAGTAGCATAACTACAGATATAGGGTGTAATTTTAGGTAAACATAAAAAAATAAACCCCTATAACATTTTAAGTATCCTTAGTATTATTTATCCCTCTTCCAACCTTCTCCCTCTGTATTATACTCATCCCCTTCCCCAGTTAAGATCCCCTCTTTTTCCATTCCCCCTTCATATCATCTGTACTCTGCTCCTTCTACTTCCATTGTCTCTTTTAACTTTCCTACTTTATCTAGATATCTCGGTTATGTAAATCCATCTGAAGATTTAGAGATGGACACAATAAATGTAGAAGAACATATGGTTGTCTTTCTTGGTCTCAGTTGCCTCAGCCAGTGTATTTTCTTGTTCCACTCATTTACCTGAAAATTTTATGATTTCATATTTCTTCCAGCTGAATAGTTTCACTGGAAATATGCACCACATTTAACTGTAAACCACATAATCATCCCAATAGATATAGAAAAAGACTTTGACACAATCTAACATGCCTTCTTTGAAAAAGCCTGGAGAGAATAATGATGGGGGATCATACATCAATATAATAATAGTTACATATGACAAAGCCACAATCATCATCATCATCCAAAAGAGAGAAACACTACACAATCTTAACAGTAGGAACAGAACAGGGATGTTGACAGTCTCCGTTCCTTTTTAATAAATTGCTGGAAGCACTGACTGGAACAATACAAACAGGCACACAAATAGGAAAAAAGAAATTAAACTATCCCTATTTGCACCAAAGAAACTCATCCATGGAGCAATTAAAAGATTTAATGCCTATTGTTAAAATCAACACTGCTCTGGATGTGTTTAAGGACAGAACAGTTTCAGTAGATAAAACAAAAAAATTCAATATAGACCACAAAACTAATGTTTGGCAAACTGCTCTAAATGATCAGAGACCAAAGCTAAAAATATAAATAAATGACGTTGAAAGTGAAGATTTAATAAGACACAGGAGCAAATGTAACCATAATTTCACCAAAATCTTGTCATCCAGATTGGCCTCTTCAGGAGGACAATAGTCAACTTCAAAGTATAGGAACTTTATGTCAGGTAAAACAAGATGCAAGATGGGTTGAGTGTATAGGCCCAGAAGGACAAATAGGAAAAAGTCATATGTGGCTAATAAAGCAATGAATTTATAGAGACATGATTTGTTGTAGCAATGGAAAAACACAGATTAACATTCCTCCAATCTCAGAATAAAACTATAAAATAAAGAACACTTCTGAGAAAAATATTAATAGGTACTATCAAGAACAGTTACAGACTGCCCAGATTGTTCATTAAGCAGCACACAACAGATGTTGGTCTTTCAAAGGTACCAACTGCACTACCTTTAAAATGGTTAGCTGACAAACCTAAGGGTGGAACAATGACCTTTGACATAAGAAAAATTACAGGCACTAGGGCATGTGGTATAGAAGCAGCTAAATGCTCAACACATTGAAGAATCAACCAGTCCTTGGAATTCTTCTGTATTTGTCATAAAAAGAAATCTGGAAAATGGAGAATGTTAACAGGTTTAAGAGTCTTAAATAGGGTGATCCAGCCAATGGACTCTTTATACCCTGGAATTCCACTGCCTTCTTTATTACCTAAAGGATGGTCCATTACAGTGATTTATTTAAAAGACTGCTTTTTTATTATACCTTTAGAAGAATAGGATAAAGAAAATTTGCCTTCAAAGTTCCTACTTACAATAATGTTCAACTTGTTCAAAGGTAACAGTGGAAAGTTCTTCCACAAGAACTGTTAACTGTCACCAACTTGTGTCAATATTTTGTAGAACAGCCATTAGAAATAACTCATAAACAATTTTCTCAATCTAAAATTGATCACATGGATGATATCTTACTGGTTGATTCACATGTAGATACCTTAGGGAAAATGTGTGATGAAGTAAACAGAATGTTTCCTTGCTGGAGATTACAATTTGCTCCTGAAAAAAATACAAAGAGGAAAGTCTAACAATTATCTAGGATATAATATAGGTATACAGTAAATTCAAACACAGAAAGTACAAATCAGAAGAAATCAATTACAAATTCTTAATGATTTTCAAAAATCATTGGGAAAAATTAGCTAACTATAGCCCACAACTGGCTTAACTACTCAAGAGCTAGATAACTTATTTCAAACCTTACAAGGTGATAAGGACTGAAATAGTCCAAGAAAATTATCAGCTGAGTCTGAGAGTGAATTGACTCTGATAGAAAAGAAATTACCGAATGCACATGTGGATCACTTGGATCCAAAGCTTGATTATATTTTAGTTATTTTGTATTCTACTCATTCTCCCATAGAGATTCTTATGAAGAGAGAATATAATATCTTAGAATGGATATATTTAGCCAAAAAAAGAGTATAAAATTAAAGTCCTATGAAGAAAAGGTTTCTGAATTGATTCTGAAAGGAAGTGGGACTTTGCCAATTGGCAGAAATAGATCCAGCAGAAATTATGGTATATTTTACTAATGCTAAAATTCCCTCATTATGGGAGAAAATGAACGTTGCAAAAGAGCTTGCAATAATTATTGGAAGAGATTAACAACTAATATCCCAAAAGCAAGAGACTTCCATTTATATAAAGATCTAATCAGATGCTGCCTTGTATAGTAAAAAGGACACCAATTTCTGGAGCCCCTACATTCTATACTGACACAAATATATCAGAAGAGGCAGGATATAAGTCAAGAAAACTAAATGGCTCAAATCCCTTATGATTCAGTAAAAAATCAGAGCTATATGCCATTTTATGGTATTATTAGATTTTTTCCCAAGCATCTTAATACAGTTACTGACTCTCAATATGCATAAAGAGTTGTTTTGCATATTGAAACTGCTGAACTGGTTCTAGATGATTCAGAATAACTTTACTATTTATTTATCTATAAGAAGTAATAAAAAATAGAAATCAAGTATTGCATATAACACATATCAGATCCCATATGGTTCTACTAGGCCCTCTAGCACTAGATAATGATGAAATTGTTCATCTGTTAATATGAAATGTGCTAGAAGCCTCAGAATTTAGTAAGAAATACCATGTTAACATTAATGGTTTCAAAAATGATTTTTCTATCATTTGGCAACAAGCCAAGGAAAATATAAGAAAATGTCTTCTTGTTCTTTATATAACCAAACTCCATCACCCATAGGAAGTAACTCAAAGGATATTCAAAGAACATCCATGGGTATGTTTCATTTTTCAGAGTTTAGAAAATTAAAATATGTGCACCATTCTATAGATACATATTCTGTAAAGGTTGATTCTGTAATTATACGTTTTTTAGAAGTCATGACCATTATGGATCCCCATACATCCCCAACCTGTACATATTAAGGTTGATAATGCTCCAGCATATGTGTCTAGTAAAATGAAACAGTTTTTTGCATAATACAGCATAAAGCATATTGCATGTATGCCACTCAATCCCACAGGAAATCAGTTATAGAAAGATATAATCACACCTTAAAATATATGTTTAATAAACAGAAAGGGGTAATAAAGACCCTCTGAGATAGATTACACAGTGTTTTATTAACTTTAAATTTTAAGTGCTAATGAGAAAAGAACAGCTGTGGAGAGACATTGGATAGTAGAAAAAATTGCTGAATTGAATCAGCTTGTATATTTTAAAGATGTGTTGGCTTCAGATTGAAAACTGGGTATGTGTTATACTGGGTAGAGGTTTTGCTTTTGTTTCCAAAGGAGAACAAAATCTTTAGATATCATCAAGATTGATAAAGATTAGATTTGAACCAGGGAGGCCTCTTAAATAAGGAAAAGCATGACAGCTTGATCATTCAGTCCAAATCAAATTATAAAGATGAAAAAAATGCCTTTCAAATGATCAGGCATGAAAAAGTAAAAAATAAAAAAAAATAATATTTTGAGTGATAATCTACCAAAAGCACACTTGCCTTACTGGCATGAAATGAAAAATTGGTTTTCTTAAACCATATGTCTTAATTGCATGTTAGAATGTTAGACTGTAGATTGCCATGTGGCCCAAGCCATCTTGGACATCATCTTTTGAGTTTTCTTCTTAAATAAAGAGGATACTTCTGTTATTTAGCATTAAAAGCACAGTTAAGGGAATTAGCATGCTTTAAGTAAATTCAAAGAGTTACTGTAGTGGGTAGCCATTCCAGCTTTGATCTGGAAGTTCCAACCCCCATTGATATAGTGGTATTCTATTTGTACTGAAATGTGATTTTATTTGTATGTTAATAAATAAAGTTGCTTAGGGGTCAGAGCTATTAGCAAGCCATAGCGAAAGCCAGGGCGGTGGTGGTGCACGCCTTTAATCCCAGCACTTGGTAAGCAGAGCTAGGTAGATCTCTGTGTGTTCAAGGATACAGCTAGCATTGGAGACACACGCCCTTGATCTCAATACCAACCATAGAAAACTTGGGAGGTCTGGACAGAGAGGCAGTGACGAGACAGCCACGTAGTTAGTTTATAACCAATGAGAAGGAAGAAACAGGACTCCTTATAAATCAACCGCACAGGAAGAAACTCCCTTTTTGGAGAGCTCTCTTGGCGGAAGAAGCTAGCTGGCGGAAAGCGGGTAAGCTTCTAGCTCTGACCTCTTGGGCTTTCACCTTTACATTGGCTCTGTGTTTCTTATTTAATAAGGCGGTCGGTTACATCTACACATTGAGGCTTTGGTAACTGTCACACCTACAAGGAGGGGCCAAGAGAGGACCCTGAAGACCCGAGATCTGGATGTGCCAGCTTTCTTGGTTCCTGGATCCTGGACCCTGGAGGTAGACTGAGCAGAGTTCTCCTGAGAACACCACCGGACTGCTCTACGCCTTTCCCAGACCCTGTAACCTATCCCTTCACTTGTAAGTTACCCCACAAAATAAACCTCCCTTTTAACTACATGGAGTGGCCTTAATAATTTCACCAATATCTGGTGCTCACATGGGGCAAATTCCAAAGGCCTGGGTGGCTCCCACCCTCAGTTTCCTCCTCAGCTGATGGGCACTTGAGGCTGCAGGGTACCACCTGCACAGCTCCATAAAACCCGGAAAAACCTACAGGGTTCCATTCCTGAAAAAGAGCTAATCTGGTCTCAGTTCCATGGCAAGTTTAGCCACCAGACCAGAGAAACCACTGTGAGTGGGGCATTCCCCCTCCTCCTTCAGTGCTGGCTCCCCGCCCTAGCCTGAGGCTTCCACAGTTTCACCTAGTTAAAACAGACTCAGCACTGTCCCCAGTGTGGCACCCTACAGAGGCACAGAGAGGGCTTGGAGCCATGCCTGCTGGCAGACCTCCTGTCTGCAGAGGCAGAAAGGGGCTAGAGCGGCCTGGAACTCTCCAGGCCCTGAAGCTCCAGGGAGTCACCGGAAGAACTGCCTACTGCCTGTGCTCACTCTGCCGCCAGCCAAGGCATTCAACAGGACTTGCTTTGGAGCTATACCAGCGCCTCCTACTGGCTGAAAAGCACTACTACACCCCCCAGAACCACGGAAAGGTAAGATGGGCAAAGTAGTGTCTTATTTCAAGTAAAAGTACTTGATAATTTTACACCTTAAAACTGACTAACAAATTTTGAGTAATTCTAGCAATATGGCTGACAACATTACCTCACAAGAATTTAAAAACCTTTTTGCCTGTATGATGAATGACATTTTCCTGGGAATATACGACCTTCCTATGGCATATCTGGCCTGTACCATCTTGGCATTCATTGTAATAATTCACACAGTGTTCAAATACTGGTTTAATAATAATAACAAAGATGAGTCATTACTGGGACTGATACAGGCTTTAAAAGATAGCCATGAAGACTTACAGAAAAAGATTTTTTCTCTGGAATCTGCTAACCAGGATTTACAGGCTTTAAAAGATAGCAATGAAGGCTTACAGAAAAAGATTCTCACTCTGGAATCTGCTAACCAGGATTTACAAAACAGGCTTGTACCCAAAATCGATTTTATTGATAATAAATATGAATATTTAATGGATAAAACACTAACTCTCCAGAGTGAAGTTGTAGCTACTCAGACTCTATATAAGGAAGAAAGATTATCATTAACTGATAAGATAAGCTCTATGGATTCATGTGTTTCAAAAGAACATAAAAAGTTCCATATTCCATGAGAAATCTGGAATCCCTTGCAAAAGAGGAGGTTCACTCCCTAGAACAGACCCTAGGTCCTTGTTTGCAAGCCCTGGAAGAAACTCTCAGTAAACATGACAAGGGACCTAATAAGCAGAAGGGCAAGACCACACAGGTTGTAACATCTCCAAATGGCTCTCATACAATGCCTTATCCTGTCATCATCCATGAGGAGCCAACAGATGATGCATATGACATATACATTACAACCAATTTCAACAAGGGACTTTAAAAATAAAGGAAGGGATAGTTAC
>CABHPP010123204.1:0-18735 GCA_902168425.1 Peromyscus attwateri
CGATCAGGAATACAGGGAACATACCTCAACATAATAAAGGCAATTTACAGCAAGCCAACAGCCAACATCAAACTAAATGGAGAGAAACTCAAAGCAATTCCACTAAAATCAGGAACGAGACAAGGCTGTCCACTCTCCCCATACTTATTCAATATAATACTTGAAGTTCTAGCCAGAGCAATAAGACAGCATAAGGAGATTATGGGGATACAAATGGGAAAGGAAGAAGTCAAGCTTTCCCTATTTGCAGATGACATGATAGTATACTTGAGTGACCCCAAAGATTCAACCAAGGAACTCATACAGCTTATAAACACCTTCAGCAACATAGCAGGATACAAGGTCAACTCAAAAAAATCAGTAGCCCTCCTATATACAACTGACAAACAGGCTGAGAAGGAAATCAGAGAGACATCACCCTTTACAATAGCCACAAATGACATAAAATACCTTGGGATAACATTAACCAAGCAAGTGAAGGACCTATATGACAAGAACTTCAAGTCCCTGAAAAAAGAAATTGAAGAAGATGTCAGAAAATGGAAAGATCTCCCGTGCTCATGGATAGGCAGGACTAACATAGTAAAAATGGCAATTTTACCAAAAGCTATCTACAGATTCAACGCAATCCCCATCAAAATACCAACACAATTCTTCACAGACCTGGAAAGAATAATACTCAACTTCATATGGAAAAACAAAAAATCCAGGATAGCCAAAAGAATCCTGTACAATAAAACAACCTCTGGAGGCATCACGATCCCTGACTTCAAGCTCTACTATAGAGCTACAGTAATAAAAACAGCCTGGTACTGGCATAAAAACCGACTTGTGGACCAATGGAATCGAATTGAAGACCCTGACATTATTCCACACACCTATGAACATATAATTTTTGACAAAGAAGCCAAAAGCGTACAATGGAAAAAAGAAAGCATCTTCAACAAATGGTGCTGGCATAACTGGATATCAACATGCAGAAGGCTGCAAATAGATCCATATTTATCACCATGCACAAAACTTAAGTCCAAGTGGATCAAAGACCTCAACATAAATCCAGCTACTCTGAATCTGCTAGAAGAGAAAGTAGGAAGTAGTCTTGAACGCATTGGCATAGGAGATCGCTTCCTAGGTATAACACCAGTAGCTCAGACACTGAGACAAACAATCAATCAATGGGACCTCTTGAAACTGAAAAGCTTTTGTAGAGCAAAGGATACGGTCAACAAGGCAAAGCGACAGCCCACAGTATGGGAAAAGATTTTCACCAACCCCACATCTGACAGAGGACTGATATCCAGAATATATAGGGAACTCAAGAAATTAAACATCAAAATGCCTAACTTATCTTTTATCATAACTGAGGAAATTATAACTATCTAGTCTTTAACTACATCACAGACCTCAGAAGGACATAATATTACCTGAGAAATGGGAGAAGAACACAAGCAACTTTTGGGAGTCTTGCAAGAGTAGACAGAGACAGCTGGCAGCCTGGACAGTCATTCAAAGTTCCTTTGTAAAGGTGGGACATCTGTCTTCAGCCCATAGGCCAAGAGTCTCTCAGTTACTTCTTTCTGTGTCCTGTAGAATGTCTGGCAGTTTCCTCTGCAAAGTAGGAACCTGAAGGACCATTTTGCCAAGCAAAGTCCAGCGGTCATCTTCCTATGGGTCCTGCATGTCCAGTCGATCAAGTAGTCTAGGCATGAATAATTTCTTGCCCAAATGACTATTTTTGCCAAGAAGAAAATAAATTCCATATGGAGTGTCTTCGATGCCCATCCTCCTCTCTGAAGTAAATCAGTGCTGCCAGGAGCAGACATGTCTCACTGTCCAGAAAGTCTAAATTTTTACAATATTTTAAATGCCATATTCTGTAGGTCTTTGAAGTGTTTGAAGATTACCTATCTATCAGAAACATATCTATTTATACCTAGAAAATTTAACATGACTATAAATTTGACTATAATAGAAGACTAATTATTAATCTGTATTTTTAATCATCCATTATAATCTAAATGATTTACATAAACATAATACCTCAAACAAGAGTAGAAATATATATATATATATATATATATATATATACAATATAACAAAATTAAGTTTAAACTTGTATCAGTAAACTAAAATCCATAGCAATATAAAACATTTCTAAACAAGTTGTTGCTCTTTAAAAGTAGGTTCAATAATCTACCCTTTCATCCTATCATTATCTATATTATCCCCTTTTCTTCTGTAGAGATTGTATTTATAATCAACCTGCTTTAAATAAAATTATTGGTTTTTCTCTGTCCTGAATCAGAGCAACACATTCACAGCATACATAAAGACATTCCCAGCAGATATCTTCATCAAACTTTTTTCCACATAAGGCACAGAGAACATCACAAAAAAAAGGGCAGAAAGAATGCAAGAGTTAAAGGAAGAAATACTGACTTTTGGATAAGACATGGCTGTTGCACACAGAACCTTAAAGTAACTCTGGTTACCTATACAAAACTACCACAATATCAAGCCATTTGAAATTAAAAATATATGTGCAGAAGAACTCCTAATAGTCTTCTTCTAGAAAAGGAGCTATTAGCACTTGATAGTTGGTAGAGGAGGGCAGAAGAATAACTGTTCTTTAGGAGAAGGTGGCTTCCAGTAGATTGAAAACAAACCAAAGGTTGAATCTACACACACACACACACACACACACACACACATATATATATATTATATATATATATATATATATATATTAAAATTGTGTGCCATCATGTATGACTATCATCCTGCTTTTATAAATAATCAGGAACCACTTTCCCTGTATTGACATTATACATAGAGAGATGGCCCCTCCCACACCAATCATTATCAAGAAAATGTCTACAGACTTACCTACAGGCTATTCTAATGGAAGAAATTTCTCAAATGAGATTTTCCTATTCCCAGACATGTCTAGGTCTGTATAAATTAAAAAGAAATCAACCTGTGAAAACATGATACTTACTCATCTGAAAAGGTAGCCATTAATGATTAAGTGAAATGACTAAACTGACATTAATAAGCTGAATAGTATTATGTTATGAAGTGGTATCAGTTATGGTAGCTGGCATTTCCTTCCAATGTGCTTATATAAATGACTCTAAATGTGTGCCAGTAGCTTTAGTTATATAACTGCCAAATGTAGAGTGGAAAAGAAGGCTTTGAACAACACCTGGAAAGAGGAGTGAAGGGACAAAAGACAATCATCAATAGAATTGCAATTTCTAGGCAGGGAACCAGGAGAAGATATTGACAGCATACAAAATACCTGCACAAACTAAAGTTAGACAAAGGCAAAGCATGGAAAGGGGAGGTGAGAAGAAAGTTCCATTCAGAGCTGAGGAAATTTTGGTATCAGATAGATGCTTGATTAATATTACCAGAAACCCCTGTATTTGTCATGACACTAATACAGCAATGGTCACATTTTTAAAAACAGGATCAAAATTGTGATGTGCAGAATTCCACTCTGGATAAGACCACTGATGCCCTTTCTCCCACAGTAGTCTGTATATTATATTCTGGCATTGTAAAAACTATCCATCATAAAAAGCAGAGTGAGCATCTAACTCTAACAGGACAGAAGGTGCCTAATTTTACTGCAACTTGATATGGCATGATTGGGTTTATAACAATGGGAGGCCTACCTTTTTCTGAAGAGACATGGAGGAGGAGTGGATGTGGGGAGGAAGTAGGAGTGGAATGTGAGGAGAGGAGGGAGGGGAAACTGCAGGAAAGAAGTACATAAACAATAAACAAACAAATAAACAAACAAACAAATAAATAAATAAATAAATAAATAAATAAAAGAAGAATGAGGGAGAAAGTGGTGGAGATGGGGGAGGAAAAGGGGGAAAGGGACAGAGAGAGACTGATTCCTATTCTGTTCAGGATTGATTTCTCTATATCATGCAGGCAAAGTTTGCGATTCTCAGCAATACGGACTTATTAGCTAGTTGTTGCATTGTGCAATCAAGTACAGTGGTAACACCCTGCGCTTTTATGGGTAGGTTCCTCTGGGGATTCCCTAACCAATAATTTATACGGAGATAACAGGACTGTCATTAAGATTTATATTTAATAACTCATGTCTTCTGTGACTATGTAAGTTGTGTTCAAACTTTTTAAAATTATATTTTATCAAGCTTACAAACTAATATATTTTCATAAGGCTTCTTATTACATTCTCAGTTTTAGCTACCCCACCCTTTATTCCCTCATTTACACATCTTTCTGTTCCCTTTCCTGTTTGAACTTTTCACTCCCAATACTCGATCCATCTTTTTTCATATAGATGAATAATGAATGTAATTTTCATTGTTCATTCCTCTTTTGACTAGCTTGATTTCATGCCTTGGGTATATAAGTAGAAAGCCTAACGAAAGTAATTTTGAAGGCTTTAGATCACCTCATGCACTTCTTTAATGATAAACTTGGAAAAAATCATGTGCTATGCTTAAATTCATAGCTTGTATCTCAATAAATTGAATTTGATCTATAATGCTCTAATTATGCTTCCCCACCATAGATAGTAGTTGTAAATATGTACTCATGTTCTTGATTTTCAAATCACTTAACAGATATGAGTAAACAAAGATCATATGTCTGAAACAATTCTCAAATGAGTAGCTTCTTCTTAATTCAGCAGCATACATTAAAAGCTGAACCGCGTATTGATGTGTAATATTCAATTCAGGAACCTACAAGAAATATTTGATTTCTTTTTGTATCCACTATTGTTAATTTCCCCTTAGTGTATCTTATCACCTGGTAATATAAGATACACTGAATTAAGATCCATATCTTAACTATTGATTATATTCAGTGACCACATGTAGACTGTATTTTCTCCACTACAACACACTGTTTTGATTATCAATCAATAAGTAATTGAAAAATAAGTATCTTGAAATACGTTGAAATCTTCTGTGTGCAAAGCTCAAATATAAAATTGATTGTTGTGAAAGTTATTTTATTAAATTTATATTATAATATGAGATAGGACATCTGTTGAAAATGCTTATATCTAGGTTTCTAGGAAGAAATTGCAAATGGATGGAATTAATATGAACTGGGGATACACTATTAAAAGTTTTTATACAAAATTCTTTTCATTTGGGAACTATATTTATATTTTCTGTATTACATCAACAGCTGAGATATTCAATAATATTTCTAATGAATTTAAATTGATTAAGATGAAAATATTTATTTTAAAATAGGGCTTATGTACCCACTACCCTGCCACAATGAATTTGAAATATCATTTGGATTTCAGGTAAACTTTTACCTTATATGGCTAAGTTTCTCTTCTTTGTATGTATGAATGAGGGGAAAAATTAGTCATCTCTCATTTATTAACTAATGTCATGATTACAATTTCTTTGCAGATTTTCACTGCTTGTATATCTTATATCGTCAAAATGGTGTCTCTGTCATATCAATCATTCAGATGTTCAGAGTGAGGGCAAAATATTGTCAACAATCACACATTTTTCAGAGCCCACTAACAATTATGAATACCTTTCTGCCTTCCTTAGTTTCATATAGCATTTGGAAAGGCAGGTTTTGGAGCCAAAGATTATACTGTGACAGGCTCTTTTATTTGTGAAACACTGAGAAAGGTGCTTTGGCTCAAATTACATCTTTCTTTTAAAACTATTTTTATTAATTATAAGAGAATTTCATGCAATGCCTTTTAATCACATTCATTCTTTTCCCAGATCCTTCCACATCTACCCTCTTTTTCCCTACACACCTTGATGCCTTATTTTTCAAAGTCTATCAAGTCCAATTTGTGATGTTCATATACTCTTGTGTGTGGAAACATCCTTCCAGGGGTTACACCTTTAAATAGAGAAATGTACCCTCTGCCTGCAGCTATTAATTTCTGGTAGCTTCTCAGTGCTGCTATATTGTCTGTCCTGAGCTTGCATAGGTGCTGTGCAGCCTGTCAAAACTGCTATGACTTCATATGTACAGCTACACTATTGTATCCAGAAAACATTTTTTATAGTTATTCACTGTCTCTGGCACTTAAAATCTTTCTGCACCTTCTATGATCATTGAGCCTTGCAAGAAGAAGTATGATTTAAATGTTCCATTTAATGCTCAGCACTCCAGTCTCCTATTCTCTGCACCTTGGCCGGTTGTTAGTCTCTTTTAATATTTATCTTCTGCAAAAAAAAAAGTTTGTATGATGAGGTTTGAGAGATTTACTAACCTGTTGAAAGAAGAATAAGTCATTAGGAATTGGTTGAATATTATATCCGTATTTATCAGTAATAGTAATAGAAAATTTCCCAGGGCTGATAATCTCTCTAGCCACAAATCTTGGCACCAATAATGATGACAATATGGGTTCCATCTTCTGAAGAAGATCTTAAATCCAATCATAAAAAGGTTACTCCCATTACATTCGTGCCACTGTTTCACCAAGTGAGCATTTCTTGCTAAACCAATAGTTATTATAGCTACAAGGTTCACAGCTGAGTGAGATTCATCATTACTTTTCTTCTCTGGTAGCATGCACAGCACTTTCTAGCGTTATAAAAGCTAGAGAGTATGGATGAAACTGTAATGTTTGGGGGTCCTTGAGAGCCCTCTCTCAAGAACTCCAAAAGAGAAAACTCATTCCTGGTAGTCGTTTTTATGCACTAATCTTCAGTGTCTACTTGAGGCATTGCAAACTTGTGTGGTAACTTCTTTGTGGCTAGAGTTTTCCTGCCTGGCCCACGGTCAGGATAAATCTCTTTCACCTGCCAGTCCCACAGCCGCTCAGACCCAACCAAGTAAACACAGAGACTTATATTGCTTGCAAACTGTATGGCCGTGGCAGGCTTCTTGCTAACTGTCCTTATATCTTAAATTAATCCATTTATATAAATCTATACCTTGCCACATGGCTCGTGGCTTACCGGCATCTTTACATGCTGCTTGTCCTGGCGGTGGCTGGCAGTCAGTCCCTCTGCCTTCCTGTTCTTTTAATTCTCTCTGTTAGTCCCACCTATACTTCCTGCCTAGCCACTGGCCAGTGTTTTATTAGCAACACATTTGCCAAAGAGAACATCCCACAGCACTTCTTTTAAAATCTATCTATCTATCTATCTATCTATCTATCTATCTATCTATCTATCATCTATCTAGCTGTTTGTCTATCTGTCTGTCTATCTATCTATCTATCTGAATATATACATATTAGGAAGCTGATACATTAGTAGGTTACTATATGAATTTTTCAAAAGTCATATATATATAGTTTTAGTTAACCTTCCCCATTTTCCACCATCTATCTGATAGCAAAATTGCATCTCATTTAACCTTTCCTACCATTATTCATCTCACTCCATTTATGCTACCGCCTTTTATTTCTCCACCCTTAAAGGCCCTCCCATGGTCTCCCACTAATTTCCTGATATCCTATGAGGTCTTAAATGAAACATACATATTTGTATATTTAAACCAAGCAACCACAAGAGAGAAAAAACAGGCAATTCTTGAATTTCTTTGTCTGGCTTACATCACTCTAATTATTATAAGCTCAACCCATTTATCTGTTGATAAATTCAATTTATTTATTTATATTTTATATTTTATTTCATTTTTCATAGCTTAGTAATATTCCACTGTGTAAATGTACCACATTTCAATTTTCATTCATCAATTGATTGACTTCTAGGCTTTTTCTATATTCTGGCTATTGTAAACAGAACAGCAATGATCAAGGATGCACAAGTATCTCTGTAGTAGGATACAGAGTCCTTGCCTGTGTTCTCAAGAGTAGTGTAGCTTGATCATTTGGTACATTTTGTAACCAACAATACATATTGGAGTAAAGACAGCATATTTTAAAAATATTAATGGTCAAACTGGATGGCTTCATGTAGAAGAGTGAAAATAGATTCCCATCCCACACCCTGCACAGAACAAAATTCCAAATGGAACAAGAATCTCAGTGTAAGATAAGACACCCTGAGTGTGAAGGAAGAGATAGTAGGAAATATATTTGAACTCATTGTCACAAGAAAGGACTTTCAGAACAAGACCCTGACAATGAAGGCATTAAGACCAAAAATTCGTAAACTGTGACTTAGTGAAACTGAATTATTTTGGTACTGCCAAGGACCCCATTAATAATTCAAGGAAATATACAGCCTATAGAAAAATAAATCCTTCATCAGCTATATATCTGACAGAAAGTTAGTATACTGAATATGGAAAGAAAGAAATATCAATAAACAAATAGCCAAATTAAAAATGGGACATAGAACTAAATAGAGACTTCCCAGAAGATGAAATAAAAATGAGAAATATTTAGAGTTGTTCAACCACATCTTTAGATACAATGGTAAGGTAAATTAAAACTAATTTGAGATTTCATCTTAACATACTCAGAATGGCTAAAATTAAAAATAAATTATGAATGCTGTTGTGCATGTGGGTAAAAGTAAGCATATTCACTGCTCGAGGAAGCATAAATAATGTAGTCATCATAAAATGTGTTTCAATTTTATCCAAATGGAATCTCTCTTTACAGCAGTGTTTTCCCTTGTGACTCCTTTTCTAGTATTATCAGGCTATTTAGTATAGTTGTGAGAAATGTTACTTTTCAAGACCTTCTCAAGATGCATTGAATCATATCTTTGAAAAGGTTCTTAGCAACTTTTATTTTAGAAAGTTCCAAATGTGATGTAGTAGCATAATAAAGTAGTGATATTCACTGTTATGTGATATTATTTTACCAAATTCCTTAGACAATGGCACATATATGTGCACACACACAAATTTAAAATAAAAATTTTCTTAAAACAGGAAAGATAGAACACTTAAATTCCATGTCTAGCCTTTACTGCAATATGTATTCATCTCCTTGGATCTCCTCCTCTAGAGAACACTAAGATACTATTAATCAGATTGATGATTTCATCTCAGCTCTCTACTTTAACTTTGTGCTAGAAAGTAGATGCCAATTCTGTCTGCATTGCTTCATTGACATTTTCCTAGACCTCTGAACCTTCAAGTAATTTGGATTTTAATTTCATTTTTCAATGATGTACATATTATTTTGAACCACATTTTGACATTTGAGGACTTTTTTGGTTACCTAGTATAAATTTCTAAAACATTTGCACTGTGTTTGGAAAATGTACTTGATATTATTCTGATTTTTCTTCTATCTGCTTATCTCACTACCCTCATAATAACTTAATTTTTTTGTTTTGTTTTGTTTTTTGTTTTTTGTTTTTTGTTTTTTTGAGACAGGGTTTCTTTGTGTAGCTTTGGAGCCTCACTTTATGGACCAGGCTGGCCTCGAACTCACAGAGATCGACCTGCCTCTGCCTCCCAAGTGCTGGGATTAAATATGTTAGCCACCACTCCCTGGCTCATAATAACTTCTTATCTACTTTAAAATTAATCAGTTCACTTTTTAGCTTGTAGAATTTGCTAGTAAGAGTCACTGTATTTTAAACTTTAGAATGCTAAAATGTATCATAATTTTATCTTTCCTGGTATAGAGCTATCCCTGAGGTCCATTGCTTCCCATGGTACTTCCTCCCTCCGCCCAACTTCTCTCTGTATGAGTGTGGGATGTATGTGAATATATTTGTGTATTTTTGCATATATGTAAGGACATGTGTAAGTGTGCATGTAGTGGTCAGACGTTAACTTTGTTTACCTTCTGTACTTGCTCTCTACCTTCTATATTGAAACAGGTTCTTTCATAGAACCTGAAGCTGAGACAGGTAGTTTATCTTTCCATCTTGTCCCAGCAGTCCCTGTCTCATTCTGCTAAGCACATGGATTACAAGTAGCTGTCATGTATGTGTGTGTGTTGGTGATTTGAATTCCAGTCCTCACACTTCTTCACTTGGCAATTTATCCACCTTCCCATTTCCTAGCACCCACTTTATTTAAAAATTATTTACTATTTGTCAATTTAATGTATGAATGTTATGTATTTAGATCATACCCATGTTTGCTTCCCCTTTTCAACACAAAAACTTTATTCATATTGGCCTTTCTCATGGTCATCACTTCCTGGTATGTTTGGCTATGTTTCAAAGAGTGTCATTTCAGGCTTCAGCTATTTAACTCAGAGAATATTATCCTAACATCTTCCAAATACCAAACAACAACTACTTATTCACAGTTCAATTTTTAAGGATTGATAGGTTATGATATAAAGTTAACTGTAATTATTTAATTGAGAAATAATCTATTTCTGAGTCACTGTTAGCATATACCTTTTGTGATTTAAAGTTTACATCAGGAATAACTTTTGAGATCTTAAAAGTTTTTTGCATTTCAGACATTCTCTTCTTTCTCATAGCTTCATAAGTGTTCTCAGTGTATATGTAATGTTCTCAGTGCACAGCTCGTATTTTCTAGACCCATAAATGTCCAAACAGAAAAATTATCTTTGAATATCAAAGTGAATGTTTGAATTTCTGTCTCCTCAATTCTAGCTTGTCAATTTTTCATGACTTTAGTACTTTTATAACAATGGAAATATTATGTTGAAAAAATACAATATGGCATGAATTTTCAAGCTTGTCATTAATAGAAATAAAATTTTAAACTAGATATGGCACTGCACACCAATAAGACCAATATTCTGGAGTCTGAAAAAGGTCAATATTAAGTTCAAGGGCAAATTTGGAAAGATAGTGATAATCAGTCCCCGTCTCAAAATTAAAGAATTGAAAGTTATATTATATGTGAAAATACAATCATATGATTTTAGATTATACAAGCAACTAGAAACTGGCTGCTGTATGAAGGTTGAAAATTGAACTCATTACCCTATAGACTATCAGCTATAATGTTAACAACATTATAGCACAAATGGTATAATCATCTTTCAAAAATTTCTGATATTAAGAGAAGAAATGGTAACTTTTTTTTTTTTTTTTTTTTTACTTTTATGTCCTTGACAGTGATATACTGAGCAAGATACAGAAAGCACTCTGTTGACTAAAGTCTAGACCTGGGCTTTAGGAATCATACCTTTTACTTTAAAAACAATTTGTTTTTTGGTTTTCTTTTTAAACTGATGTGTGTGTGTGTGTGCGTGTGTGTGTGTGTGTGTATGTGTGTATGAGAGAGAGACAGAGACAGAGAGAGAACATGCTTATGTATGTGTGCTACGTACATCCAAGGAGGTCCAAATAGGGCATAGACTCCCCCTAGATCTGGAATTACAGGTGGTTATAAGCTGACCAAATGGGTGCTGAAAATTTAATCTTGATACTCTAGAAGAGCAGTGAGTACTCTTAAATACTGAATAATCTCTGCAATCATCTTTTTCTTATTTGTATATTGATAATTTCTCTTTTGTTAATCAATATTTCTGATTTTCTATTGAATTTATTTTAATTTCCATTAAACAATATACCTAAGATTAAAAGTCATTACTTTTGTCAATACTAACATATAATACATATTCAATTTATTCTTGGTAAGAATATCCAAACATTTATAGTCATTTCATAAAGTAATTATAAACTATCAGAAACTACAGGGAAATGCTATCATAAAAATTTTATTTTTGTGATTCCTCCTAAGTATAATAAATGACAGGTAATACTATTATCTTCTAATTTCTTTTCTTTGGTTTATAACTCTCTGTGTGTAGTCTAAAATAAATATTCTCAGTAGTAGCATAAAAAAATCATAAAAGAAATACATATTTATGAATTATATATTTGTAGCACATACTTTTTGCTTGTTATATTGACCTTGTGGATTATATTTTTTTTTTTTTTTGGTTTTTCGAGACAGGGTTTCTCTGTGTAGCTTTGCGCCTTTCCTGGAACTCACTTGGTAGCCCAGGCTGGCCTCGAACTCACAGAGATCCGCCTGCCTCTGCCTCCCGAGTGCTGGGATTAAAGGCGTGCGCCACCACCGCCCGGCTGTGGATTATAATTCTTAAAAACTATTTATATAGTATATTCTTTCACTACTAAGTCATAACTAAATTATCAATGTCAAGTGTATATTTATACAAACAATTATTTAAGCTAATCCCAATAAAATACAATTATATCATAACATCACATCACAAAGATTTAAATTTCCTTGCTGGACTACTAATTTAGCTGTAACATTTCAAAGCTGTCACTACATAGTTTATAACATCTATGGAGGATATTTTCCATCTTCTGATTCCATACATTTGTCTTATGGAGAATAATATTATACAAAGCCATGAAACAACCTCTAGAGATTCATAATGTTAAACTTGCTTTCTTGGTTAAAGCAATGCACTGGCAACAATCATTTTTTTTTTTTTTTTACTTTTCAAGGATGGTGCTGGTTTCTATAAAAATAAAAGATTTTAGGATGGCACAATGATTCAGGGGGTTGGGAGGTTTGCTACCATGTCTGATGGCCTAAGGTTGACTCTCCTGCCACTGAAAAATGGAAAGAAAGAACTAACTCCTACAGTTTGTATTCTTATCTCCACAAAAAGTTTCCCATGAAAATGACTACCTGTCTCCTCTGACATTCAAAATATTTGTAAATGTAAACTTCAAAAAATTTTATAAAGGTAAACCTATGTGTAGAAATGATTGAAAGATTATTAGTAGAAGATTTTCATAGTTAAAAGAGAAAATCTAATGTTTTCACTAAATAAAAATATAAAATGGGCATTTATGTTTATACATATACATTCATAAAACAAATATTGCGTGAAGGGTAAATAAAAATGAGCAGAGAGGAATTTCATCAATTCTTAAATATCTTTTCTCTCTCTCTCTCTCTCTCTCTCTCTCTCTCTCTCTCTCTCTCTCTCTCTCTCTCTCTTTACATTTGAGTAACGACCTTTATTGAACAAAGTCCACCAATTCAGCTTGGAGCAGGTTTTCCCTTCAGCAGCAGCACTCATCTCTCCCATGCCTCCAGTTGAGACCTTTCTTCTCCTGTGTCTCTGAGGGAAGTGGAAGTGAGTCACTATTCTCAATGAAGAGGACAATGCCTTTTCTTTGATAGGAAAACGACCTGGCTTAACTATGCAAGACAACACTTGGTCCTCCAGTCAGTTTCCTTAATTAATTTTGTCTTGGAATGTATACAAGTTATTGGTGGCAGCTACAGCAATAATGTTCTCCATGGGGTGCCAGGCTGTGTGAAGGATCTTCTTATAACATCCAAATTGTTCACGCTAATCTTGTCTTTCTTTCTCTTACCCCCTGTATATATTTTCTGGGGCATCAGGCTGGCTCGGGGGTTGCTGTTCTCTCTTGAGGCTTCCAGTGTAACATCCCTCCAAGTGTTTCTATCAAACATTCTAAAGAAGTTGTTGTAGGACGCCGTCATAATGGCACTGTCTGAACCATTCCAACAGCATTCAAAACTTGTCAAAGATGCAGTCATTCTCATACAAGAAGCAGGGCTTGCTTTGTAGGTCCTCATATACTTGGTGGGTCTCCACAGGCCTGCCCTCCATGTTGAAGTCCCATACCTTCACTGACAGATAGTCTCTGGTTATCATGTATGGACCACTGTAGCTGAACTTGATGTCAGATATAGACGAGATAATTTCGGAGAAAAAGAATCTACTGCCAGGGTCTTCTGGCTCTTCAAAAAACTTGGCATGCCTATCAAACAGGGCAGAGGAGTGCATGTCACAGAGCCTGATGGTCCTCTTGCTACTACTGTAGATGAACACGTTGCACTGGTGTGGATGGAACTCAGTGCTTCTGTCAGCTCCTCCATTGATGTCCACAATGTTGAAGCTTCTATCTGTGATTTCTAAATGCCATAGGTTAATTCTCAGATCATCATAAGGTCCATAGGCTTCAATATTGGAACCCATGGTGCCGTAATCCTAAATGGGTCTTGAAGTCGTCCATCTTCATCTTTCAAGTTACAACCTTCTGCTCTTTTATTCCGTTCATTTATTTTCCATAATTTAATAGTTTTATCATTTGTAGAGAGTAGAAAATAAGCAGCATTCTGTTGCGGTAACCACCTGATTTTATTAATTTTTCTTCAATTTCTAGAGTTTTCAAATAGTCAAACTCTGACTCATGACACTGAAAGGTACTGTAAACATTGTACTCTCCCCTAGAGTGAGTGCAGCCTTTATTCTCTTGTTCCCTTTGGAAAATAACAACTCTGTCACCTTTGTCTCCCATTGCAAGAAGGTCTCCAGAGTAGTTAAACTCATAGGTGGAGATGACATCAGCTTCCACTACGTCCTAGTCCACAGCGCCCTTCACCTTGGAGAAGCACCACTGGAAGTCGTTGCCACCCGCCAGGCAGCCACCTCCTCCTTTGGCTTCTGCAGGTCAGCCCCACTCTGTCCCACCACAGTCCTCAATTCTTAAATATCTTACTTTACATGATAATCTTGATGTTTCTAGAATGATTAGCATGGTCTTTAATGAGCTATGTAAATTTCCTCAATGTCATTCTTAATTTACAGTATAATAATAAAATGTGGATTGCTTTGTGATTTATGAATTCAAAGAAAATTATGAAATTTCCATTTTATTTTATGAATTTACACAATGTAAGTAACTAATTAAGATTTGGATTATTATGAAATCATAGGTACATAAAAACAAATTGCGTTCATTCAGACAGTCAATACACTAAGAGGATATATGTGTTTGTTACTTTTTGTTTGCCTATGTTCATGTAACTCTCAATAGGGAATATATCTTCAGTATCATATTCTATGCAGATAGATATTTTCAAACTTATATGACTATAGTCTAGAAATGTATATTAGGTTAATTCCTGTTGAAACCCTTAATCTCTTGATCCAACCACTTCCACATAATTTCAACTTATTTTTCTTCTGAGGTGAAAAATTATATTTTTATAGATTGCCTCACATAGAAAACATTTCATAAAAATTTACTCATTTATAAATCAAAAATTATGCCAACTTCAAATTTTTTACATCTCTCCTGTCAAACATGATCCTTGCCAGTTCTTTCATTTCATTTTCATGCATTGCTCTTCCTTATTTCCTTAATATTTAACAGCAAAATTTTTCTGTTTGAGAATTTATAAGTCCCCAAGTAATAATATATTCATTTTAAGAGGAGATGGAATATTCTGAGAAATTATCAATAAATCCCTTATTATTTTATATATAGGGTTTATCATAAAAAGAAAAAATTGTAAGACATTTACCTACTTTTTCAATTTATTTCTCAAATGTAAAAGCACAGTAGAATTAAATATGTAATACATGAGAATAAAGAGACAGTTTTAAGTGAAAAATACTATTAATAGCAATCTTTCTGTATGGGCTAATGTCAAACTATTACTTTCTTCTAATAAGAATGTTATGTTGTGAAGTACATGTGTTTCATAAAAGAAAGGGAAAGACCCACAATTTCCTTTGCATTTGTAGTTTTGAGATTTATTTATAAAATATCAGTAATTTATAGAATTAACCAGTTATATGAAAAAGTGACACAAGGTCTCATACAGAGGAAAAAATATATTGATAAAGGAAATGCAAATAAGCAATATATTCTTGTAAAACAGGTATAAATAGGATCTGGTGAGATTATTTGCATATTAAGAGAACTTTTTGATCTTGCAGAGGACCTAGATTCTGTTCCCAGAACCGACATGGTGGCTCACAATCATCAGTACATTATGTGATTAATGGAGTACATTTCTTTGCTGAGATTAATCATATCACAGTGTTATTATCACAATTCCTCAATTTTATATATATATATATAATACTGTCTAGTATTTTAAATCTAGAATATGTAAGTTGATGGAGATCAAATATGTACATTAAATGAAACGAATAAGATTAAAGTGCTCTCAAGATGCAAAATAAACGTATAACAATCAGTTATTTTACTGTATGTAGGCAATGAAAATTTACAATTGCAATTTTTAATGAAAACATCACTATAACCAAAAACTGAAGAATATTGTGCAAACTTTTAAAAGTATGCACAAATTTCTACAGAGGAAAATCATTAATTAAAAGCACTAATCAAGAAAATCAATGATCTACATAACTGAAAAGCATGTGGATTATAATAGTCTACATTGTTTAGGTATACATTCACTTGTTTCGGTATGCACTTATTGTGATCCCAAACAAAACCCAAGCAAGCTTTTGTTCAGCTTTTAGAAATGCATTCTAAAATATGTAGGTAGACATGGAGGTAGTTCAGTGGTCAAACAGCAGACTGCTTGCCCAGCATGTGTAGTTAAGGCACAATGCTACATCCATATCACAGGAAGGACAGAAGGACACAAAATGGAAGAGAGGAAGAAGGAGAAGGAAATGAAAAGGTAATTAGGGAACAAGAGAAATGTAGAGAGAAGTGGGGGGGGGGAAAGGGGAAGATAAAGGAAAACAGATGAAAGGAAGGGAAGACAAATACAGAGAAGGGAAAGAGAGAGGGAAGACTTATGAAAATGTATAAGGTAGAGAAAGAGAATGGTCTATCTAAAACACTTCAAATTATTTTTTGAGATGATAATATAATTATATCATACTCATATTACCTTTCCTTTCTCCAAGACATCCTATATACTCTTCATTGCCCTTTTTCAAATTCATGTACTCTTTTTCAAAATTGTTATGTTCATTTATCTTTATTTTGGTATTAGATAACCTATAGGTGTGTTCTTCTCTGAGAAGACTATTTCTCCTTTTCTCAGTATTCTTTCCTTAGTTGTCTATAGCTCTTTAATCTACAGGTAGACACCTCTTGGGATTTCATCCATCTACATACATATACATATATGTATATGCAGATATATATATATATGTGTGTGTAGGTTATATTTAGATTGTATTTGGGGACATACATATATACACACTCTGTGCATATATGTATATATATACTAAATACATATGTAAATATAACTCAATATGTATATACTATATAGATATATTCCTAAATATAACCTATTGAATTCATACAATGGTACTTGTTAATAATAATATTGATGCTTCCATTAAAATTTTCCATTTTCAATTACTCATTGTCTGCATACAGTAATAAAATTTTTACATATTTATTTTGTATCATGAGAGCCTTTCAATCTTACTCATTTCATTTCACATGTATATTTAATATGTAATATCCCCATGCATGTTAGCATGGCTGGTGTCCTTGCTCAGCTCATGCTTAAGCAGTAATGTTGCTGTGAATTCATGCAAATAGCTTCTGGTATTTCTAGGAGACACAATCTTATATCAAAACCCCTATTCCTATGCCTCTTACAATCTTTCTGCTTCCTGTCCTCAGTGATCCCTGAGCCTTGAGTGTGGGAGTTGTGCTTTAGATATATGTGTCAGGACTGGGTTCTAAAACTCTGTAGTTTGATTGGTTGTAGTTTTCTGTAATGGTTTATATCTGCTTTAAAGTGTTTACATAATGCAGGGTAAGGATTATCCATAAACCAATGTCTAAATACATATGTATAGTTTAAATAGTTTTTTTTTTCATCTGGGCTGTCAATGCTCCAAGAGCCAAAGACCATCGAACAAATACTTCAACACCAAGCAGGAGAAGCTCTGCTTTGAGTTGCTGATCAGGTTTCTCCAATAGACTCCCACAAACAATGCAGGCTATTTCTATTGCCCTTGACTACTCTCCATAGATGGAAGGTAATTCCCTATTGCTGAAAATACCATACATTAGACATAGGGCCCAGAGGTCCCTGAGATAGAATTTAATTAAAGGTCTCATTTCCAAGAACTACTTTCCATGGTACCAAAAGTTGCTATGCAAGTTTCCTAAAGAGGGAAGCAACCGGAACTCCTACCTCTTTTTGATGCATATAAGCCACAACAATGACCAGCAAGGCATGGTATTAATAAAGATGCATCAGAGGCACACATGTTTTGCTGATAACCAAAAATATCAAGTTGAACTTATGAACAACTCTATAAGAGAGAAATTATGCCTGGTTCTGAAAACCTAGCCAACATCTTAGGGCTACTAAAAACATACGTATGTAATAAGTATAAGAAATGAGGCCACAGGTTTGAAGGATAGTGGAGAGAGGTATATGGGAAGTTTTGGAGGGACAAAAGAGAAATGAAGGAGGGCATTACATACTCATCACAGGAAAGATCCACCAAGATGAAATTACCAATTCTGAACATTTATGCCCCAAACACAAGGGCACCCACATATGTAAAAGAAACATTACTAAAGCTTAAAACACACATCAAACCCCACACACTAATACTGGGAGACTTCAACATCCCACTCTCACCACTGGACAGATCTGCCAGATTGAAACTTAACAGAGAAATAAGGGAATTAACTGATGTTATGACTCAAATGGACTTAATCGATATCTACAGAACATTCCATCCTAACAAAAAAGAATATACCTTCTTCTCAGCACCCCATGGAACCTTCTCTAAAATTGACCACATACTTGGACACAAAGCAAATCACAACAGATACAAAACAATTGGAATAACCATCTGCATTCTATCAAACCACTATGGTTTAAAGTTTGATTTCAACAACAAAAACTACAGAAAACCTACAATCTCATGGAAACTGAATAATGCTCAACTGAATCACCAATGGGTTAAGGAAGAAATAAAGAAATTAAAGACTTCCTAGAGGTCATAGAAAATGAAGACACCACATACCCAAAATTATGGGACACTATGAAAGCAGTGCTAAGAGGAAAATTCATAGCACTAAATGCCCACATAAAGAAGTTGGAGAAATCTCA
>CABHPP010123207.1:0-17600 GCA_902168425.1 Peromyscus attwateri
GTGTGTGTGTGTGTGTGTGTGTGTGTGTGTGTGTGTGTGTGTGAACTTCTGTGTGTGCACGTGTGTGTGTGTGTGTGTGTGTGTGTGTGTGTGTGTGTGTGCAGTTGAAAAATCTCCATCTGAGTTTTATTACTCAGTAGCCACCCACATTTCTTTTAAGAATATCATCCATTGGTCTGGAGCTTATTGATTAGGCTGGCTGAGCAACGAGCCCCAGGGATATACCTGACTTTCCTCCATGTGTTGGGATTATAAAGATATACCACCAGGGCTTGTTTCTTCACATGATCTGTAGGGAATGAGCTATCTCCACATTGCCAAGAGTATATACATTTTAATTATGCACTTTAACTGCTTTCTTTTATCCATTTATTATGTTTAACAAGTAAACACACAGATGGGGTGGGGGTTGGCATTGAGAATGTAGAGAGCACCCAGAGAATAGACCAAAAAATCAGTCATATTCTTCAGTGTCTATTGAAGGACACTTCATGTACTACCTGTGTGTTCCTGGTTTCCAAGCACAGATTTTTAATCTGTCCTGTAATGGGTTATTTCCAGGATACCTTCTGCCCACTGCTGCAATGTGACCACCTAGAGTATTCATGGACCGTTTGTCACTTGATGAAGAGGACCAACCATAGGGAACTTAAGCACGCCCAGTTATGGTGCATCTCTACAGAGCATCAGCATTATTAGCTTTGGATTTTTCTAAAAGCTTCACTGATAAGGCATTATATCACACGTCAACTCAAGGAAATGAAGGACTTATTGTTTTGTTTATGTTTCAGGCCTAGCAGAGCTTCTGTGCATAAGTAACTGCAAGATTTCCTTGCTTAGATCCAAATAGAGCTTATATTAAAAAATAACGTATTTCCCTTCTTTTCAATTACATATATAACAAATATTCTATACACATGCATTCTGAGGGATCAGTAATGAAATAAAAATTACCCACTGGCAATCACATTGAGGTGAACACTGTTAGGTTACTGGTGATATATATAATCCTTACACCCAATTCAGGTTTTGAAACAAACACTCTGTAAAATTAATATAGCTTGTTATAAGGCTAAATAAAATACCACACTTTCAACATTTAAATAATAACTTTCATGAAGCTGAAGATTATTGGTATAGATAATCCAAGAGACAGAAAGGGAAGGAGATAGGATAACTTCAGCACAGACCCTGCAGTTGTTTTTGGTATAGATCTTACTCCTTACTAGGTATGGAGACCACAGTATCTGACCTTATCATGAACTAATACGGATATTAGCTCAAACACAGGCTAATTTGACTCTCTAAAATAGCTGTAAACAAAACTCTAGATTTAGCACACAGACTGATTTTTATAGTCATAAATTATCTTTCCATGTGGTCTTAGAAGTTCCTACTTTTTATTATACTTTTGTTTCAACACTCATCTTGACCTTCTAATAACATTTATACTAGAGTTTTTGAAGTTTCCTATTCTATTTCATGACCTTTGTTTTTTTCTTAACTTAAAAAGTCTTAAGTTAAAATATGAAGATACCACCAATTAGGGTAGTAAATTACTACAACATTGGGTAAATGAATATCATTTTCTTAACAACTCATAATGCAATTTAAAATGTCAGTCTTCAGTCTTCAAAATCTATTAAATCTAGTGTGGCAACATAAAGAACATTAAAATCCACTTGTTTTCTCATTTTTGGATGCTTATTTACCTATTTGCAGACTAACTTCATAGAAAAAAAATCTGTGAAGCTAACAGTCACCAATGTTTATTTTGTTAGTTAAAAATGTTATAAATGATAACAAAACATTGCCGTTGTCAAAATAAGTAGATTTTAAAAATTGAGACAAGATTATGCTATGTATCTTAGGTTGGCTTAGAATTTCACAGATTCTCCTGTCTCTATCTCTGATAGCTAAAGATACAGGCACACACCACATTACCAGGTTAAAAGACCCTGATTTTGGCCCTCAAATTTACAGGATAAATGTCAGAAGTTGGGCCGGTCTGTAAGTTTGGTTTTATGGACTGTCACTGTTGTCCTTCCTTGTCTTTTCTTACCATGTGCTGGTGAAAGCTTTGGTACAGCCTGGTTCTTGTTTGGATTTTGTCTTAAGCACACTGCCCCTGTTTACCTAACAATCTGTTCTCTGTGGAGGATGGTAACATTCTGACTATGAGAAAGTGTGACTTATCAAATCTATCCCACAAGTGACTTCTGGCTCCACCAATGGCCACAACATTCACCTGTAACTTCTGAGTTTCCTTTACAACCAACAGAGCTGTGGATGTGATCCCTGAGTGGATCAACTGCTTCTTTTCCTGTGTACCAACAGTGCCAGAAAGAGGAAAGTAGAGAAATTGTCACATCTCCTCAAAATTATCTATTTGATGATGGCATCCGTTTAGAGTAAACTATTTTGTGAGGTTTTGTTATTGTTGCTGCTTTGTTTGTTTGTTTTATTGGTGAAATGGCTTGGAATACAGATATTTACAACATGACAAACTAGTTCAATGACCTTGAGCCAATCAATTTACGTTTGTATAGTTTAATGTTGTTACTTAAACAAAAATCATTGCAATAAACCCAAAATTCTCAGGTTTAAAAATTTAAAGTTATTGGTGGGCTTAATTTGATACTCAGTACCACTAATTGATGCCTTATCAGGAAACATTACTAAGAGTACATCCAAATTTAGGAAGGGTTAACAAGAAAGAAAGAAAGAAAGAAAGAAAGAAAGAAAGAAAGAAAGAAAGAAAGAAAGAAAGAAAGAAAGAAAGAAAGAAAGGAAGGAAGGAAGGAAGGAAGGGAGGGAGGGAGAAAGAGAGAGAGAGAGAGAGAGAGAGAGAGAGAGAGAGAGGGAGAGAGAAAGAAAGAAGGAAAGAAAGGAAGAAAGAAAGAAGGAAAGAAAGGAAGAGTACTTTCTGTACCATTGCTTTACCTTTTTTGTTTGTTCATTTTTGATCTTTAAAGTAAGGTAGCTTTTTAAAAAAGAATAATATTTTTACATGTTTAATTTATAGGTTATTGCTTGAAGGCACAATTTTTCTATTAGAGTTTACATTACTGTACTTTACATGATTTTAGTTGTTTTAACCAATTTTTCGGCACTTAGATTAAATATCCTTATAGAAACTATTTAAAGGAGGAATGATTTATTTTGGCTCATGGTTTAGGGCAGTGGTTCTCAACCTTCCTAATGATGTGACCCTTTAATACTGTTCCTCAGGTTGTGATGAGTCCAAACAATAAAATTGTTTTCATTGCTACTTCAGAACTGTAATTTGGTTACTGTTATGAAAATGCAGGATATCTAATATGTGACCCCTACGAAAGGGTCTTCAACCCCAAAAGGAGTCACAACCCACATATTTAGAACTATTGGTTTAGGATGTTTCACTCCATGCTTGCCTGGATCGTTTGTTGTTAGGCTAGCAGAGCAGAACTTTATGGTTGGGCAAAGTTGCTCACTTCTAAGCAGCCTGGGAGCACAGAGAGAATGCAAAGGACTCAGACAAGATCAATGCTCCAAAGACGTAATTCCAGTAAATTGCTTCCTCCCAATGGGCCCTACTTTCTATATGCCATTCATCTAGGAACACATCTATAGAGACTCATGCACTAGTGAAGTGAGCATACCTCATAACCAATTACCTCACACTAGTACAGTTAGTAGCGGACCAAACCACAACATAAGAGCATTCAAGGTGTATTTCATATTCAAACCACAACACTGGTCTACTGCATCAATTAGTCCTTAAGATGGAGTTTACCTCCTTGCTTTGCAAGAAAATCTATAAGCAAACATGAACCAAAACAACCACATGGTAAAATGCAAGATATTACAAAATATAATGGGAGACAAATGACTCAGGCCAACAATGGTGTGTCAGCCTTCATAGGGTGCTTACTTCCTTTAATTTCCTCAATGTCAGAGTGTTATTTAAACATGAATTCCAGATTAGGTGATTTTAAAAAACAATTTCCATACCTCCATCTTCATTGTCTGATTTCATCTCTCTCTCTCTCTCTCTCCCATTTGGAACCTTACAACTTTAGGCATAAAACCAAAGAGATGGTGGTGCTAATAGAGAAGGCTCCTAATGCCATCTCTGAGCTTACTCACTTTCAAAAGTCAATCTTACATCTCTCTGGGGGCTTCAATGCATTAGAAACAGGAAGTATGGTTTAAAGTGTTCACAAATGAGTTTTTCATATTTCCTTTCCACAGATCTCTAATTTTAAGCGTGGTAAAGATACTAAGAATTATTTTATGAAAGAATGGCTTTGAGCCTGGCATTTTTCTAATCTGTTCTTGCCGAATCTGCTGCCAGGTGGTGGAAGGCATTATTTACCTCGACAAAGGGTATCACTTCCAGTCCACACTGTATAATACCTTACCTTGGACATCCAGAAGGCTAAGATACAAGTAAATGATTTTGATGTCAATGCAGCAAGAACTCTGGTATGTGTGCGCTCCCTAGTCATCACTGTCTGCATTGCTAAGAATGTTTTTTTGTTTCTCTCTCTCACTGTTTCCACAAAACATACAAAGCCACAAATCAAAGTGTGCAGGAGAAGATGTTCTCGGCCCTTTGCAAATATTGCATCTCAGTCATTTAGACATTTGTCAGCTCGATAACCCACAGCCAAAGCCCAAGGAAGAATTACCAGAAGGTGACACAGTGTGTGGGCCTGAGTTCAAGGAAGTCCCTGCAGAACTTAGAAAGCATGGAAAGAGTGTTGGTGGTACCCCCAGCAGAGGCAGGAGCCTCAAAACATGGTTCTGCAAAAAGAAGAGTAAGGTTTGAAGACCTAATGGAGGACCTAATCCAGGAACCATGTTTCACACCTGAGACAATGACATGTATCAAACAATGGTAGGGATTGCCCTTAAACATGACTTTCTAATGACTAAGATTGTCTTGCAAACTCTCATGTGTGCAGTAGAAAACTCAACACACATATTTTTTTTAATTCGCTATAAAGAGTGCAATGTCTTATATAATTTGAAAACTTACAAAGATTATAAATACTTGAACATTTTATTGACTTGGATAGTTTATGAGAAGCCATAATTTATAAAACTAGTTCAACAAGAAGTAAGATAATTTAACTATATCAGAAATCAAGGCACAGGCCAAGAAAATTGTCTCTCTCTCTGAGTGTCACACCTTTCAGTTCTTGTACCCTGAGTTCTTCCACAGTGAAAAGAGATCTCTATGATGAAAAAACATCTACAGATCCTCTTAACCCCATACATATCTCTAGATGCAGGTTGGCAATGTGGTTGTTCGTATAAAGGAGGCTTCATGAAACACAGCTGCACTAGTCTATACATGTGTTGTCTGTGGCTGTTTTTGTTATTAATACAATAGAGTCTATTAGTTCTTAGAGGGCAGGTAAGACTCCCCTGTCACCTCTGCCAAGACAGAACTATTCACTCTCTGACTCTTTACAGGAAAAACTTGGTGGACTTCTGCTCAGGGTGACTGAACTGACAAATCTGAACATTTGGCAAACAGCACCACAGCTCTCATGGTTTGGTAAAGTTGAGGCTGCACTTCAACATGAAGAGAGACAGAATTCTAGGGCAGAGAGTCCTCTACCATTCTCAGTTAGACAAAGTTCCCCTTTTAGGATCTGACTTCAGGGTACATCAGAACTGATATAACTTGTAATAGGAAGCTCAAATGCTGTGCAGACCATATTTCCCTTGGAAGAAGATTTCAACTGAAGCAAATCCAGGTTTAGACGGATGCTTTCTTCCTGTGAATTTTAGCCCTTCATAACTCCTTTTAAGATTCTTTGCATGGAAAAAGCATAGGCCTCAACTAGTTTTATTTGTTTGTTTTATTCTTGTCTTTTTATAGCTTTAGACGTGTAATACAATGAAATAGAAAAAAAAAACAAAGAAAGCTGAAATGAACTGCCTGATTTTAGAGATGTCAGGAGTGCTTAGGAATCAGAGATTCTAAGGTAAAGACTACAACCTCTCAGATACATGCTCAGTACTGCTTTTCTTAGTTATATCATCTGAATCAGTGTTCTAAGGGGCATAACCATTTGTGAAATTAAAAAGATATATATAGTTGCTTACTAAACCTTTCACCGAGAGCTACTCTTCCTAAACTCCTCACATCAGTCAGAGCTGGCAGCTATCTGTTCAGACATTTTTCAACAAGATCAAAAAATGGGTAATAAGCATCTTAGGACATGGAAGGGATCTGAACTTAGGTATTAATCATAATACTTGAATAATTTTACCACACAGATACCAGGAGATTTGTGTGTGAGTGTGTGTGTGTGTGTGTGTGTGTGTGTGTGTGTGTACATGGAGGCTAGAACTCAACTCATGTCTTCCTTGAATACTTCCTACACTAGTTTTTGAGATGAGAGTTTCTTACTACACCTGGAGTTTACTTAGTTGGCTCAACTGGAGGGGTAGCAAGCCCTAAAATTCATTTGTTTCTGCCTCCCTTACACTGGAATTACAGGAGCATGCACATGCAGATGTACATATGTACACACACATACAAGAAGCTCCTGAACTTAGGTCCTCATGCTTTGCCACAAATACCTTACTTACCGAACCATCTCTATCCCCCAGGGTGGTTTACTTTAACTATTGTTATTTGGAAAACAAAACATAATTGAACAATGACATAAGTCCCTATAGTACATCATAATTAACCCATTGGCCATGTATTTCCTGATCATGAAATATATACTTAATACATACTTTCACTGTTTCCTGGGAGGCAGATAGCTACTTCACATTCAGTGGTTAATGTGTATAAGACAGCATAGCACAGTGCCCAGTGTGTGGGCTCTAGAGATAGTTGCTATGGGTTTAATTTCTGTTTTTTAATACTTACTGTGTGTCCTTGGTCATTTATTCAGTTTGTTTAGCCCTAACTTTGTCCAACTGGAGATGGTAATAATCATGTATCTTTATGAGATTGCTGCTATGACTGAGAATTTTTAATATACATCATTTAAGATTGTACTAAAGTATCGTGGCAACAGTAAGTACTAAATGAATAACTTGTTGAGTAAAGGACCAAAAGTGTAAGAGTAGCACATTTGTAGCAGAGAGCCTTTACATCCCTTCAAGGGACCTTTCTTGGCTGTCACTGAAAGTTGACCACAGGGCAACTAAATCTCATATCAAATTAAGGTAACATTTTGTACTCTCAGAAACCCAATCAGAGAATCTAGCTTGTCAAATTAGAAGAACTAATAAGGCACAGTGCTTTCTTTTTTTAATTCCCAAATCTCTCACACTCTTTCGCATAGCAATGCCTAACTGTCTAACCATAAAATGATCTTTCTACAAGCTACAGACATTTTCTGCAATACAATGAGCCTTGTACTGCTTTAAATGTTATTATACTGGTTTACTCTATGAGAAAACGTGGAAGCAAAGGGCATTGACATATTTCATGGCTCAACTGGTTAATTAACATGCACTGACGGCTGTAACTAAATAAAATTCATTACACTTTAAGAGTTCCAAAAACTTAACTGAGTTATGGAATCATGTTGTAGATTTTGATTATGTGCTAAGAATAGTATCTCCTACAGACAACCAAAGTAGAAGAAACTGAATTTGAAAGTCTAATAAATAGTTTGTCTGTAGTTATCACCCCAAGGGGAGTATTGGACAACCCACTTTTGTTTGGGTTTGTGTGTGTCTGTGTGTATATACTCAAATGTGAACATGCATGTGTACATGTATGCACACGTGGAGGCCAGATAGCAACCTTTGGTGTCATTCTACCTACAATAGACACTATCTAATGTTTACTTTTATTTTTTGATGCAGGGTTTCTGATAGGTCTAGGGCTTGCTGATTAGTCTAGGCTGACTAGCCAGTAATTCCCTGGGGTCAGCCTGTCTTACCTCCCTAGCATTACCACCTTGCCCAGACTTTGTTTTTTTTGCATGAGCTTTGGGGACTGAATACATGTCCTCGTGCTTAGAAGACAAGCATTTTACTGTCTGTCTGATCCTCACAACTCACCTCTGAAGACTTAAAATTAGTCAAAGCAGATGTCCACATGAAGATATGGGCATAATTTTCGTGGTGTCTCTCTTCAAGATCCAAGAAGTAGCTTTGTTTCTCCACCTTCATTTTGCCATTATCAACATCACAGTGTATATTTAACTATCTTTTGTATATATACCACTAAAGTAAGGACTTCCTTGAGGCAACAGGAAAGCTGTACTCACATTAAGCTATACAAATCACCACACAATAATTCTTAACAAATTTGGGTTAGAATCTTAGCCCTGCCACTTAAGTGCAGGTATGTGACCTTGGCAAAGGAAAACACCAGTCCTGATTTTCTCTAATATAATGTGACCACAATGATTCCTATTATCATAATAACTTAAAATGAGGTTTAAGTAGAATACTCAGCCTTACACTCAGACAATGGGCCAGTGCTCTTCTATAGTCAGCTTATGAGAGCTGAATGCTCCATTTTTAAGGATCTTGAAAGACTGTTGTTAAATTATGACCATGCCCCAAAATTAAAATATACAAACTTACAAATATGACATTAAAACAAAGATGATAAAAAATTAAAACTCAGCACTTCTCAACTATTTTACTATTATCAATTTTCTGGAAGCTACTTATCTCTGTCTTATTTATACGGCAAAAACAATGATGTATATAATGAGCAACACAGCCCAATTCTGAGTTTAATCAATGGCTTAAAATCAGCCATTGTGGGAGTATCCTACACAATATAACCTAGAAACACTCTATTGGGCTCTGTGGAAGGGTGTGTGTATGTGCATTGGTTATCTATTGTATGTGTATATGTGTGTGGCTGTGCAAATGCCATGGTGTATGAGTATCATATCAAGGGATTAGTTCTCCTCTTCTACCATGTGGGTCCCAGAGACTGAACTAAGGTTGTCAGTCTTGGTGGAATGCACCTATATCTACTGAGTCATTTTGATGCCCCTAATTTTTAAACATTTACAGCAAACAGTTGTACTTGGCTCATAATCAAGACTGTTCACTCCTCTCTCCCTCTCCCACTTGCTTCCTTCCTTTCTAGTTTTACCTTTCCCTCCCTCTATCTTCCTCATTATCTGTCTCCCTCCCATCTTCCATCTGCAATTTCTGTTTAGCTTCTCAGAGCCTATTAATCTTGCTTTTCCTTTTTTTCCATTAACCTTAGAAAAATAATTAGTTTTCTTAGCCTGGTAGCAACAACTCATCATAAACCACATGGTTTCATTTACTTTTTCTTCTTAGACCCAAAGTATTCTTTTCAGTGTATGACAATTTTTTTTTACGAACCCCACAGCTACTACCCATTTTATACCAATATTACATTCCTTCATTTGATCATTAAAAGAAAAGAAATGAGGTTGTTCATGTAATGCCATTTCATACTGTCCACATCAAATGCCTAAATCTTTCCAAGTAACGCATCAAGTTGCCTGGAAAACCATAGAGCATTGTTCAGCCACTGCGCAGTGAACAGGGCACTTCCTTCTACATCTGTCTCAGGGAATTTAGACTACCTTCAGAAATTGAGCTATTATACATGCCATGTTCTTTGAAATGATAAAATAAAGGATTCGGGGCCAAGTCAAACTGTTGGCTCTCCAATGCTTCCGTGAATTAAAAAATAAAATGAGATTAAAAATGTATATCATTTGACTTAGAAAGATCAAAAGATAATCTTACCTCACAATATACATGTGTGGAACCAGTAACCAAAAGAACTTGGGTTCACTCATCCGTAGATCTCTTGCTGAACATATTTTTAATTTATGATAAAGCATGTAAGCAAAATATGTTTTAGGATAGAGTACATGTAGATTTCCATAAATGCCTCACCAAGTTAGGGGCAGGCTCTGCTCTGTGCAGCAGAAATGAGGAGGCTCTTTCCTACCATTCTCCAAAACAATCTTCTCTTGTTCTGTCTCTGAAGAAAAGGTTCTAACTAGAAGGCTGATGACCTATGAAAAAAACTCTTGGGAAATTAGCACTTCCTTCAAGTCCCTTAAAGAATAAGCCAATTTAATCATGTCAAAGAAATCAACAAGGGTTTCTTATTGTTGTTTGAACATTTGTAGGAGTTTCCCACCATAGGTTTCCTCTTGTTAGTCAAGAAAAAGTGCAACTTATGACTTCCAGGTGCAAACCATTATTACCAGCCATACAATTCAAATGAAACTTCGTTTTGCTTCTTTGTGAAGTTCTCTGAGGGCAAAGTTAGCAGTAGAGACAACAGGGGAGTGAGAAATAAAGGTAGAGGACTTCAAACCACATATTACAGAGAACAGAATCACAGAACGACACCATGACAGTAGACTTGTAGACAAGATGGCCAGACAAAAGACACATGCTTGACTGCTATGCCAAGGAAAGAAGATACCAGAACAAAACCATACAGAGATTCTGGCAGAGCAGCTCTTAAGGCTGCAGGGGCCCAATAAAAATAAACACAAAAATGAGAACCCATGACATTACAACTGCAAAGGAAAGGTTATCCCCACAACTCAGACATGGAACTTGCTGGGTTAGCCGGGATATGACACTTGGATGAAACACAAGATGGCGTCATAACAGCTCATGCACTGGTGATGGAGGCCACAGTTAGTTGAGTACTACAAAACTGTCACAGCATGCCACACAATGATCTTAGGCTTGTCCAGAAATAAAAGATAAAACACATATCCTGCATCTGCAATAAAATTCTTTTTATGCCATCTGAAATTTGCGGGGAGGGGGATTTTTTTTTGTTTATAATTTCTGCATGTCTTCCTTTTTATTTTTTCAGCCCTGGCTCCTTTGTGAATCTTTTAAATCATTTATAGCATCAATAACTGGGGGGAGTGAAGGCAGGTGGTCTGTGCAGATATAGGGAGAAATTAAAAAAGGGGGAAAGGAAGGAAATCAAAAGGAAAAATATGAATAGAAGGAGGGAGAGGAAACATAGCATCTCATTCTTTGGTACACAACTTTCTTGGATATTGTTGATATTTGCTTTGTTTTGAGAAAAATACTGAAGGGATGTCCTGAAGGGGGAGTCAACACAAGGATGGCAAGAAAAGATTTTGTTGCCTTTTTGATTTTTATATCTAAATATTTCTCAGTATTTAAAAAAATAATGATTACAATGATTATAATTACTCATAAAAGTATAGCAATGAGTTAAAAAATAGCCATAATGGTCAAAATGCTAAGTATGAATTAAAACAAAATAAATTGAACCACCAAAAATTCATGCGGCACAAGATGAGGTGAAACAACAGAAAATGTTTTTTTGAAATATACAAGATACATATCTATTTATATATATACACAGGGATGTGCATATATGGATAGATATATCTGTATAATATTTTTCTTTCCACCCTTCCCAAGGATAACTGAATTATGGAATTACCATTATAATTAGGATAAAGAAAACCAAACCTAAATGAAAATTAACATGCTTGGTATATCCAGTTAAAACAGTATCATGCATGTCTATGTTGGCTGATGCTGGTTAAAAGTGATGGCGTGAATTTCTGTGTAACCACATGACTGATGGCAGGGGCTGTCAATCTCCATTTACATTAGTCTGACATCATTTAGACTATGTCTACATATATATGAAATAACAAGCACTTTGATATAAACACACTGCATTTATATATATACATGCACTGTGTGCATGTACTTGTGGTTTATGAGAGGAAAATAATACCGAACAAAAACTGAATGAAAGGAGACCCACAAAACTCTTTCTTTAAAACCCAACCCTTCTTTTTTTTTTTAAATTTATACATCTGAAAGAGGATTTGCTTAATGATTCCAGCAAGCTCTTTCCTTAGCTTCCACTTGCAATGGCATTTGAAATCAGGAAGTTCTTGATTTGGGTATGGAATTCTCTATTTTAACATGGACACCTGTATCCTGACCTTCAGATCTGTACTGGTCAGATCATCTTGCATAAATATACTTCATATCAAAGTTTAGCATTGAGTAGTATAGTCATGATTCATGCTAAGCTCTGTGTCGCTAAGTGTGAGTGTTCCTTGGAGTGAATTTATCCAGAGTTGGAGGGGTGTGTACAGTTCATTGTGTCAGAGAACACGACCCAAAATGTGATTAATAGCCTCAGCATTGACCACGTGGCATTTTGTCTTCTGTTCTTTGTTTTCTCTTAGTCTCCTTGTTTCCACATTTGCTTTTCCAAATAGACTGTGAACTCCAGGGTGGTATCTGGTGTCAGCCTTGTTTTCTCAGCACCTATTCTAGGGTCTACATAGAGAGGCTCATGAAAATGTTACACAAATAAATGATGTGTCAACCTCTAAACAGAAGGGCTTACACTCACTGATCTTATGCTCCCCTTGGCTTCTTCAACACTTCCCAAATGCTTGGGTTAAGCACACACATATTTTTTTATTTATAATTTGTGTTATTAAATGTACTTCTGAGATGGAATCCATAGTAGCAGTCAATGCACAGATGATATCTTTTATGTGTTTTATCTAAAAACTATTGCTTACTTAAAATTCATTAATCAATTCCTATATCTTTATTACTTTAATTTGTATCCTTCAAACTTGCAAAAAATAATATATTTTTATTAAGAAAAGATTATAGCTATCACATTTAAAGTTTAGTGACGAGCATATTTGCACTTTTATCCTTTGTCAGGTCTGGACACTCTTGTTCTTCCCACTTTGTTAGGAAATCATGGTCTTAACCTTCCAGCTATCTTTTCTACTATGCTCCAGCAAATAAAACCTCTAATGATTTGTAGGGCTTGGAACAACTCAGTATCAGGTTTTCTTATTGTCAATACTTTATAGAGATATCTCAAACCAGATAAGATTAATTCCCTTAACTTAATCCATCCAGAAAGCATAACTACAGTAGGCTATTGGGATTATGCGAAATTTCAATTTCATTTAATCTGGTTTGAGTCTTACAGGGACTGAAAAAGAGAGATGAGGAAACTAGGCCACAAACTACAAACCCAGGGACAGTAGATCTGAGGAGCAATAATAAAGCTGAGAACCACTTTGGGAACAGTAATCCATCACCTAGCACTGTCATTTGTTTCAACATTCTTCTTACTCTAGGCCCGAGGAGAGGAGTTTCTTATAGACTGATTGATTGGTGGGTGGATGTTTCCTCTCAACTTCCTGCTCTGTGGTGGAAATGCCAATGGGGGTTGATCAAGTGACATTTAAGAAAAACAAAGCTTTTATATCATCATTTCTCTTGGATTAGGATATATTGTACTCATTTATCTATTTTTTAAATACTACATTTCCATTGAATTTGTAATTTTTTAGAATATTGTCAATCAAGCTCCAAAAGAAAAAGTTTAAGTTGTTTTTAAACATGTATGACTAAACTATACTAAGTTATAGTGGCCAAAGGCCAAGGTGAAATATAATTCTTTACATCTCACTTCAAACTGTAAACATAAAAATCCCTTCAAGTTGGAAAAATCACTTTATTTCAAACTTGATGCTTACATGAAATCCTATTGGTAAATTATATATTAAACTGCACAAATGTATGAAATGTGAGAGTCTCAAATGGCTCCAAAGGAATCAGAGAATAATCTTTACAAATAGGGTCCTCCACAATAAAGGAGGTAGAAAGTAATAACCCTGTTAAAAAGGATGAGAAGAAAAGGGATTGTTAAGGATGAGAGAGCAAGTACTGGGTAGTATAGTTCTATCAAGCATCAGGCCAGAAAAATTATGAAATTTTAGAAACCGAGGCACTAAACTAGTGTGTTGAAAATCAGTTTTTATTTCAGTATCCTTGTAGAATTGCAGGTGATGTGATGTGAATGTCACCATTACACATTGCTGCATAAGCAGTGGATGAGTCCTCCCTGGGCAGTTCGAATACAGCCCTAGAAACTGGTAGTCTTTGTGGTTTTAATTTCCACTGTCTTTGGAAAGTGAGAAGTGTATGGAGCTCATTCTCAGGTGATATACAAGAAGAACTGATATCTCTAAACACATAACTCCATCAGTATCAATTACATCTCCAGGGTGAACCTCTTTTTCCACTGGGTCACTAGGAAAAACTATTTTTGTCTTATATAAAAATATGACTCTGACATTTTTTTCTCTGCATATCCAAGCCACTCACCAGCAATTAGAAATGAAATTAGAAGAAATATTTATTTTTCAAACATGGTGAGTTTTATTATTCAGGGTGAGAGGTTCCATAATAGTTTTTACTAAGCAGTTCACTTAGCTCTTACAGAGGCAGAACTCTGTCCTCAACTTTATTAACGTATTGTTTGCCGTGTTCTCTTGAAGATCATAATAATTTAAAAATTTTGTAAAACCTCCCTTCTCCATATTATTCAAAAATGTTGTCAATGAATTTCCATCCTCTGGATTTAAATAAAATAAGAACATATATATTATCATTAAAAGCAAGTGAACTTAGATTGAGGCCATTCAAGTTGGGTTATTCAAATTCAACATCAAAAGGAAATAACTATTATCAATCTGGGCTTCTATGGACCTTGTAGTTTTGAGATGTGAAATGTCTTTTTCACATCTGAGATAATTTTTGAGAAGGCATAATTAGGGGAAAGATGGCAAAATAACTCAAAATGGCTTTGCTCTTATTTTATTTTTAATGAGTTATAATGGAGAGATTTGATAAATATTGCTCCGTATGCAGTTATCACTACTAAGAAATAGATAAAACCAGAGAGAAAATAACCAGACAATCCTAATTAAGTCTAGGTATCTTAAACTGGTCATCAGAAAATACTGCTAATTGGATGTATACCATGTATTTACTGAGTTCTTAGCATCTAACACACACCCAAAATACACAGGTGCCCTCAAACAAATTTGTGGAATTGCGTTAGATTTTGGAGAATTGGTTTATGTAGCAAGGCTTATTGTTCTATTTTACAATGACTCTCTTTTGAAAAGCACCAGAACAAAAAGGACTAGAGGATAGTGATGTATCCTGTCATGCCTAAATGGTCAGGACTGTATAGTAAGTAAATGAAACAAGTAGATTAATTTTTTAATAAAACCTTGGTGCCCAGATTTATTTTCAAATCACTTGAATAAAAGCTGATAAACAATATCACATTAACCTTCCTTCCATAGAGCTAAACTCCTTAAGTGACAGATAATACTATAGAATGGGAAGGTAAAATTATGGGTGTATACCTTTAAGATACTAAGGCCAGAAGGCCTTGGAACTTCCTGAATCCAGAGCCACTTGCAAGAAACCAAGCAGTCAGCATTTACCAAAATCAGAACTGTTCTTAATCATTTTGGGGTAAGAAATTGAAGTTTTAAGTCTTTGATACATTATTTTTCTCGTGAAACACAAATTTCTCTACAATTACAAAGAGAAACCATACAATGGCATGTCCTTTTTTTTAAAAAGGTTAAAAAAATAAAGCGACCCAAGGATCAAGTGGAAATTTTATCTATTTCTTTCAGCCTTTGTAGAAATAAGACGAGGCTTTTTCTGTTATTAAACATACACAGAAATTCGATGATATCTGTTCTCTATTATATACATATAAATGTTTAACTTACAGTTAATCTAAAAACAGACAACTTGGGAAAGTTGAGAGGAGAGAAGCAGGGATGGCAGTTACCTGCTGGACATTATATCATCTATAGCTCACTATACAGGAATACCAGAAAATATCAAAATGTATCTGTGTCCAAATGGGGAACACACTGAGACTTCCAATGCCAAAGTCAGCTTAACTTCAGCAGTCGATACATTTTGAAGCATCACAGCTGTTGACATGGCATAGTTTGGTACTAATTTTGCATTTCTTATACTATATCACTTCATGAGTTCTCTAGACATCTAATGAACAAAATTAGTATAAATATAATGCCGTGTTAACTGCTGTTGAAATCCCATGGAAAATAATTTAAGTTACTTATTTATTTAAGCCACTTATGATCAGAACAAGTCTTTGTGACTCATATGATACCCACCCATCTTTCTGCCTCCATGCTAGGTTTATGACTTAAAAACAAAAACTTTCATTCAAATGGAGGCTTTTCATGCTTTTTGCCCTTGTTAATCTCATAGTTACCATCGGCAACTGAACATTTGCTGTAGCAATTCCAGTGTATAATCTGGGCATGCAACTATATTAGGGCACATATTATGCATTTTTTTTTAGAGATCAGAGACATAAATTTTCCTAAGCTTTCATTGCTCTTTCCATGGGATTTGATGCTTTTGTTGGTAAATTAATATTTATATATGTATGCATATACATATATAGATATAGGAAATACACATACATTAACACACTATAATATATATATAAAGCACATGTAGAATCACATATATGTATGTATTGGGGTTTTGGCAAATGATAAAAGAAGCAAGCAAAACAAGACTGACCTGACCTACCTGTACTTGGTTCACATTCAACAAAGTCTTCGTCATCACTTGAACATTCAGCAGATGAAACAAGGTCATCTGATGTTGGCTATTGATGTTAACAGAACAGGGAGGGGTAGAGGGAAGAGAGAAAGCAGAGGCAGATAAGGAAACTGATATATAAATACATTCAGTCTTTTTTATTGCCCCCTCTCATTGCTACTGACTTTTCTCTGGTCAGGATTGTCTGTGTGGATCTCCTGTAAAACTGCAGCCACCAAAATAGCTGCAGAGATTCAAGGCTATCCCATCTCAGAAAATCACACAGTGCTATCCACTTTGTTTTCTGGATGAGGACTACAAAGGAAAGGAATTGCAAAGAATGGCCATTGGAAGGACCCAGCCAACACTACACTTTCAGTGCTTTGAGAGGGATTGAGTGCATATGGCACATGGTCTTATGTGCACTGTTGGGGGGCTGTGAATCTATAGGCAGTATAATTAATGAACACTGTGGAATGCTGTTCATTCAGTACAGCATAATAGCTTCTCTTGCTTTCAGCGATTCCTTCCCATAATTGCTGCAATTAGCTGAATTAGTAATGTGGACCAGCAGAGTGATATTGCACTATTGCACAAGAGTTCCTGGACATGGTAAGGCTCTTGCTGAAGAGAACAGAACCAATTCCCACCACAACACTCGAACACTAGTTCAACATAAATCCGTTTTTTTGTTTTTTTTGTTTTTTTTTTTTTGTTGTTGTTTAACCCTACAGAAACCTTTCAATGCTATGTAATTTGTTAGAGGAAAAACACAGGACTGTGGGCATTGGCACTAAAGTGGACCCTTGGCACATAGTAGGTGAGAATAAGTAATGTGCATAACATAAATTACAAGTGTAACAAATACCAGTGAAAGAATGATGAGGGACTAAATGGCTTACACACTAAACTCCAAACACATTTTGGTCATTATATATAGAAACACCCAGTGGATTGTAGGTTTCTAATAAATACTCATTTCTTTTCTTAATGTCAGTAACATTAACTGAGTTGCTGATTTTATTATTCCCAACCCATTGAAGTCTGGATCCATATTCAAGAAGAAAAGGTAATAAAGAAATGCCTTCTGTGTCTTTTGAACAAGCCAGTTGCTATGATTGATATGTATGCATTCTTATTAGACACAACAGCCCAAACCATCCATT